>JAQIXC010000204.1:0-39294 GCA_034697605.1 Metabelba pulverosa | reverse complement strand
CCGATGATGTCCGCTGAAATAGTGGACGAAACGCACGTGTGTCTAGCCAATTCATCTTGGTAACAACACATTCTGGCCTGCTGAAATAGCGGTCGAAATTACAGCTCGGTGAATAGGCAAGTCCTATTTTCTAACTTAAAATTAATTATATATTAAAAAAAAATAATTGAAAATAGAACAGAATTTGCAACACTTTGTTATGTATAAATACAATGACATGAAATATTATAAACAGCTACTTAATGCACTGTTATAACGGAACGATCTATTTACTTTGTCACAAACCGAGCAAATCCATTTCAATTATATAAATTAGAATTTGTCACAATTTGATATATCATACATGTAATTCTCTATCTATTAAAATTCATCATGTTATAATAATGAATTTTATTCTTTACAATAAACTATAAATAAGATTAAATTGCCAATATATTCTGTTATATATTATGTAGCTTTTGGTAGAGCATATATGCATTGTTATTACATAAATATAAGTGTTTGTAAAATATAAACTGAGTATTGTTTAAATATTTTCGAAAAAGTAGCCTGCATAAAATGTTCAAATACGTGATATACTGTATTTGCATAATCGGCTGTTTGTATCAAATCGTAGAAATCAGTCGAATCTACTTCTCATATGAGACGACAACTGACGTGAAGTACGAGACGCAGAATAAACTGTACCTTCCTGCAATCACGTTTTGTGCTCCTAAATACAATTTTGTCACCCAAGAATTTTGCAAACTTTTCAACTTTAGCTTGCTACAGAATAATCAAAATTTGATTGAACACCAACATGTCATAATTAAGAATATTCTAAACAAAATGCCGGTTTTGCAACAATTCAACTATTTATTATCGGCTGAAGAATTATCAAGCTACTTTAAGTGTATCCGGATTGCAACGTTAAACTACAATGCAACAAATAGTTGTAGCAAGATATCGCCGATTCGCATCTCAATCAGCGAACATCTATACTGTTTCTCACTCTTTCAACAGTTATATAATGAGCCGAACGAACAATTTCTGCTTGATACTAATTCGGCTTTATTGCATATTGGCTTTATGGCCCAGTTTAAATTCTACAAAAATACCGATTACTTACTCTTGTTAATTCACGACAGAAAAGAGACAAGCTACAATTATATCAAGCGTATGGGTAATATTGTAACAGATTACTTTAATAATGCAATCTCGGCAAAATTTGAACAGATTAAGTTTGTGTATATGCAAAAGGCATATAATTTTGCTTGCTATAACTATAAACAGCATGGCTATTTTTCACGAGAGGACTGTCAGATTAAATGCGAGGAAAGATTAAATTTAGAGTATTATGGTAAATTACCAAGCATATACCTAACTAGCAATTATAGTAGCACGGGATATTTTTACAATACAATTCTGCATAAAAACGCTAGTTTTGTAATTAAGCAATGTAAAGACTACTGTGGGCAAAAACCAGATTGTATAATTGAATACTATAAAACAGGAAGCGTTGTAATAAAACAAAACAATGTAAATTTCACATGGATAAATTTAGCTACACCTACTATGCCCAAGCTAGTAGTGCGGCAAACAGCAAAAATTGCCTTGCAGGAATACTTTTGCTATATTGCTAGTATTGTTGGCATTTGGTTCGGTGTATCTCTCGTAAAGGTTTCTATCTTTACAAAAAAATTAATTAATTGCATGCAACATTTTTATTTTAAATTAAATGTTGCGTTTTCTGTTGATTAATTATTATTGAAATTATAATAAATTATATAAATTTATTATAAACACAAAATATAATGGTAAAATTTTACTTGTTTATTCTTCATTATTTAATGTAAAATGATTTAATGTAATTTTAATTTATTTATAAAAATTTATAATATAATACTTTGTATTTCTAAATGTTACAATAAGTTATTTAATAATATTGCAATTAAAAGTAAAAGTGAAGCAATTTGGCATGTTATATTTTGACATTTAGCAAATACTATTTGCCAGAATAAATAAATTTCATGTACATTAATGTTATCTTCAATACCAATATAAAGTAAATGTGTTGGAAATTTTTGTTATGACAACTCGTTTCAGAAAGTGTAATGTTTATTTTATGTTTACAATTATGAAAATATAAATTATCAAACTAAATACTGCACACATATATATTATTCTATTGTTTTTTATTATTTTGTAAAAATACGCATTATATTACAGATTATTTATATGTATATAAAATATTTTAAAACATGTAAAAATTCATTTTAAAAGATTAAAATTACTGCTTGATAGAACATCAGTATTTTGCCTTGCTCATTGCTAAATAAGACTTATCAGATTTAAAAGCATCTGTCCAGTCATTAAATTTACTTTCAAATCGAACTATCATGTATAATAAAAATTGAATCAGTATAGTTAAACTGTGGACAATGTGCAGCGCGTGTCTTGATTCCTAAGAAAAATTACTATGTATAAATATCTAAGTTTATAACATAAATAATATGCTCTTACATTTACATGATGCCGGCTGTAATAGCATGTAACATTAAATAATTGCAGGCAAATGGCCACTGAGCCTGAAATGGTTACCTGGAATTTTTATTGTAAAAAATTAACAGTGTTATATATTTAGGTTTAAAAATAATTGTTCTAAAATTAATTAATCATACAAATTTTAGATACGCCGTATATCCCCAGAACAGGCCAACTATACTGATTGAAACAATCAATATACCAATTAGCAAGGTAATACATAGCTCGAAAATATTGGATGGTGAATTTAGAAAGATGTAAATACAGATTACGATTGTCACGCATCCGAAACACTTTAAAGCAAGTTGTTTTATGTTTTAATTTTTATTATATAAAAATAAAATGATTACTTACGAGCAAGATGATATTTAATAAAATAGTGAATACTAATCGATATATTTCAAATATAAAAAAGCATATAAACACAAATAATAAACTGAACACTTTTAAGATCATGTTTAAATTCTAACTGTGAGCAGGACTCTGCCAAATAAATACAAATATACATTTGATTGCACTATTTTCCGACATATGCGTTGAACTGATAAAATTGTACTGATTAAAAGATTAATTGCAATCCGTAGTAATTGCCACTCGATCGAATTAATTTCAATTGATTTGCGTAAGCCTAGATACAAATCAAACGTGATTCTTCTTAGCAACTGTCACAAATAATATAATAAATAAATTATTTTTGTGTATAAAAATAATATAACAATAATTAAAAGTTTTACTTATAACTTTATAAATAAATAACTTTACATAATAAAGCATTTATGCATGAGTTTATAAATAATAGATTTATATTTAAATAGTACTGATACTAATGCTTAACGTAGTAAGTTAATTGCTTAATTTTTTTATAACCTTTTATACAATACTTTAAACATTAGCTTTTATGTTTATTAGATTGATGGTTGAGTTTATAATACTTGTTTTAATAATTAGCAAATTTAACATTATTTAAACATGTTTTATTTTATTTTTTGTAATTTACATTTATTATGATATAACTAATACATTAAATTAGAAAATAATTTCTATAAATATATTCATTTTATTTTAATATAATGTTTATAATAAAATGGTTTTATTATATTGATACAATATTTTGTTTAAACCAATTATTTTAGTATATAATAAATATGAATTAAAAATTTTTCAAAGTTACTTTCTTGAACTCAAGTTCACCATTTTTACCCGGATCAGCCAACTTGATTAAGCCTGTATATTTAAATAAATTAAATATTTAAAAAATATATTAAATTAAATTAAAATATAATTATTTACCCGTTACATTATTTTTAGAAAATTCAATATTTGCATTTCTTTTAACAATGAAGTTAAGCAAGTTTATTTTATTGTCCAATTCAAGCGCTGGGTTACAAATACAAACATCGCTGCATGTAATTATTACCAAGATGAAAATAAAATACTTCATCTTTTACTTGTTTTATGCTCAACTTGTTTGATTCATAAAGTGAATTTTTATACTGATTCAATTTTACTTTTATTAATACTAGGTGTATTATTACTAACACGAATTTTACTAGTGTTATGTCAATCATATCAATGCCATTTTCAAAATAAACTTGTTGATAATATGTAATTTGACATATTTTGCTTTATAACATTGCAAATACCTTTGTACACTAAATCAAAAATAAATGAAAATTTATTAATTATAACTTAATATTTTATTTTATAACATTGTATATTATTATTTTAATTTTTAACATAACAAACAATTAATACTGTAATTAATAATAATATATAATTTATACATGCAAGAAATTAATACTTGGCTTTATTTAAAGCCAAAATAGATTTATCGGATTTGAAATAAGTTATCCATTCATTAAACTTCTTCTCATATCGAACGGTCATGAAAATCAAAATTTGTACAAGCATAGTTAAACTGTGAACCATGTACAAAGCACGTGTTAGTTCCTGTGTAAATGCAAAATTTTAAAAATAATTTAATAATATAAATAAATAATGCTAATGTTACTTACTGTTGTTTGGCGAATGCAACAAGATATAATATTAATTGATTGCATACAGAATGTGGCAATTCCGGATATTGCAACCTAATAGTTTTATATTCAAATAATAAAATGAGTAGTGTACAATGTTAAAATAATGTAAAAATACTTCTGTATAATCTAATTTAACTTACAAATTTTGTGCATGCCGAATAGCCCCAATATAAACCCATTATGCTTATTAATATAATTAATAAACCAGTTACTAGAGCAATATTTGTTTCAAAATTATGCATGGGTGAATTTGCCGAAACTCGCAAACAGATGGCAATTGTTACGAATCCAAGAAACTTGTTAATATAAAAATAATTAATTGTTATGCTTAAATTTTTAAATAACTAGCCAGATAATAATAAATACTTACGAGCAAGACGAAATTTAGTAAAACAGTAAAACATAACCTAATTATCTCAATGAAACAAACGCAAATAAACACAAGTAGCAAACTAAATAATTTTAAAATCATTATTTACAATTAGTTAAGACTAGTTATTAATACAAATGTGTAAATTTATAACAATGCCAAGTACAGTTGTAGACAATCACGATTTTTGACATATCTTAGAAACGGATAAAAACTTTTATTGCATTTAAAGATAAAATACAATTAAATAAATGATTTAAAATAGAGTTCGAGAAATATTTTCGCATAAATTAATTACTTTTTCTATTTATTATAAAGTGTAAACAGAGTAAAAATTTTCACCAAGGTCGATTTACTTCGCATAAATAGAGTATAATTTTCAATTAATTGAAAAGCTATAAACATTGTGCTGTTATGTCGTAAAATACGACAAAATCTAAAATTATATCATATTTATGTAAAAGTGAAAAATGCTTTGAAGAGGAAAATTGATAAATATTTATACATTGCGTCGATGTGTCGGTAATTGTTTGTCAATTAGGAACGGCGTTGAAGTTGTCGATAATACTCTAATAGTCTATATGTAGTTTATAATATTTTTAAACATGCTATTATTAAATAGTGGTATACAGTAATAGACTTGCAAACAATCTATCACATATTACTTTAGAAATTATTTTATTTTATTAACAATTATTTATTTATTAAAACATTTAATTATTCTTATTTTATATATTGTTTAAATTTTGCTTAGAAAACTATCATTATATAACATGTAGTATTAAAATAAATTGTTATGTTAATTAGCTAACAATCAGTATTTCTTTCAATTGCTTTTTAAAGCCATTATGTACTGTATAAATTAGTAAATCTGGCGTACGGCGCCGGCTGTTTAGTTTACACATGAGGTTTAATTTTGTTTTTGATGTTTGTGTATCTTATTCGCATAATTGAGTATTTTAATTATACTATATATAAATTAAACAATATTAAACTATAAGCAAAATAACATATTTAAACTGCAACTCTTAAACAAATAATTATCTCTAACATATCGCGAAATGGTTTGAACTTTAAAATATAATCAGTTTTTATTTTCTCTTAGTTTAAGCTGATTTAAGTCAAAAAAAATTGTAAACACTATGCATAGTCATAGCAAACAACACAAAAAATTGTCTGTATTATTTTTTCAATATCAATATAAGCAGTTGTCTTAATAAAATAGTAAGCTTAAATCTACCAGATATTAATAATAAAATAACCTTGCATTCTTATCGAAAAAATACTAATTGCACTAAAAACAATACTAACATTACACAATTAATATCAATATTAACATAAGTGTAACTAAATTTTTACAGAATTTATAGTAATGTATATCAAAACTTAAACATGGTATTATATTTATCATCACTTCTGATATAAATACTTAAATAGTCAGTATATAAACCAATGCATAAATATAAGCTAGGTTGTGATTTTAAAAACTAACATTTGCTAAAAAAACCACAAAACAAATATGTTATTTAGTTTAAAACTCATGTTTGCACTATTTATCGCTTTATATAGCGTGTACGATTTTGCATCAAGCGCCCGAATTGACATTGAAACAAGTTCGGGATTGGTGCGAGGTAAAACAATCGAGGCGGCGGGTAAATCGATCAATGAGTTCTTAGGCATACCGTTCGCAAAGCCGCCGATTGGTGAGCGTAGGTTCGCCCGACCCGAGCCGTTGGTTAACGCATCGCATGTAAGTACTTCTAACATTTTACCATGCATTATTTTATTCACCAATATTATAGCAAGTTCTCATTGATAACTTAGTATTAATTAACTAAGTATGTTAATAAATTAATGAATTATTTATTATATAATTATATCAAGCAAATCATCGAGGCAACCGAACCAAAAAACTCATGTTACCAAGATGTAATTCCGCAAATGCCGCTGACTGTAAGCGAAGACTGCCTGTTCCTGAACATATGGGCACCGGTAGCTGGGCAGCAGCTGAGGCCGGTTATGTTTTGGATCTACGGCGGTGGCTTTACAATGGGCTCGATATTCACCATTCAATACAACGGCAGTGCTATCGCATCGCGCGATGTCGTCGTTGTTTCAGTCAACTACCGATTGGGACCGTTTGGCTTCCTCTACGGCGGCACCGAAAATGAGCCTGGTAATTTGGCCTTCTACGACCAGCTCCTGGGGCTGAAATGGGTTTGTTTAATTGTTTCTTAATAAATTTCTTGAATAAAACATATTATACTATATACTACAGGTATATAATACTGCATACTATATATGTATATTACTAAGGTATGTACGGTATATTATATTTATAACGTAAATATTGTATAATTATAACGTAATAATTGAGAAGAATACTACTATCAATATTATATTGTCATGTAAAATTATGTTTGTGCGCGAAGGTGCGAGACAACATCGCTGCGTTCGGCGGCGACAAAGACATGATCACAATCTTCGGTGAGAGCGCCGGCAGTTGGTCGACGTCAGCGCACATCCAGTCGCCGCTGTCTAGAGGTCTATACAAGAGAGCGATACTCGAAAGCGGAGCGCAATTGCATTGGAAGTCGAGACCCGCGTTGACGACAAGCGAAGCGTTAAAACAAACCGAACTAATGGCCACACACTTCAACTGTAGCGGCGATTCGCGCGCCGAATGGTTGAGCTGTTTGCGCGCAATTGATGCCAAGACTATTCAGACCTACAAATTGATCATGCCAATTTCTCTCGAAGGCACCGATTTCCTCCCGCTGTCCGCCCAGGAGGCGTTCGATAAGCATGAATATAGTACTGGTAAGAAACAACATTGATGAAAAATGTTTTTGTTTATAAATTAATTATATTAGAAAAAGTAGCAAGTTGCAATTTTACAATAATAGATATCGATCTAATGGCTGGAAACGTGCGCAACGAAGGCTCGCTTTTAGCCAAGTTGGCTTTTCCGAGTCTCAGCCAAACGGTTTTCACCAAGATTGATTTTGAGAAGCTGCTTGATGAGCTAAACAATAAATATCACGGCATTAATGTGAGCGCAGTATCGGACTACTATTTAAAGCATGTTGATCTGAACGACACGTTGCAAGTGGTCGAGGCGTTCTACGAGTTTTACGGCGACTTCCACATGAAATGTCCCACGTACCATTTTGCGCGGAAGTTCGCGGCGAATACACGCGCGAAAAGCACATTCTCATTTTTGTTCACATATCAGAGCAAAACGATGGCTTTGATTGGCTGCGACGAGAAGACAATGGGCATCTGTCACGGCTCGGACGTCGAGTTTGTTTTTGGCATGCCCGTTTTGCTACACTACCCGCTTCAACTCGATGTTGATTTTAGCAATCAAGTCATTGATTTATGGACTAATTTTGCCAAAACCGGGTAAATTATATTTTTCTATATACTGTTAACAATTAAGTGGCAACAATAAGCTAGTTAAGAAATTTATCTTGATAAATCAGGCACTATTTTAAAGATATGCTACTTTTGTCAAACAACTGTCAGTTTTCTTTTATTTTGGTCTTTATACTTTAATTAAGTATTTATTAAACATGATATTTTTTGTAAATATAAAACTAACAATATAATTAATTTGACAGAATACCGGACCCGCAATGGCCGCAATTCTTTATTCAACATATGTGGTTAACAAGAATAAATGTTAAAGAATTAACGCCAAGGAATTTAACCAGCATTCTTGTCGATCCGTTTAAGGAGAGTTGCGACGAGTTTTGGCATGACTATTTTGTCTAGCATGTTATTATTTATTAAATAAAATACAGTTATTTAATTAATTTAGTTTTAACTTAATCTTGTGAATGTACATGTTATATTTAATTAATAAATAAATAATAAATTTATAATGCAATAAATAACTTAATATATTTATCTAGACACAAATGACATTATAATATATTATGTAAAATTAATTCCATATTAGATCACAACCGCAAAACGCGAACATTATTAGTATTTAGTCGCCGAGTCTGGCGTTGAATAAGTCGTCGTTGAATCCGTCGCTGAGCTCTCATTCGTCGCGGACTTTGCCTTCGATTGCTATTCCAGTTCTGGTTTCGGCGTTGACTCGAATTCTTCACTTGATTTCTATTCCTTCTTCTAAACCCATTCGCGTCGTACAAACTAAGCACTTTTGGCCGCCGACGTCGACTGGGTTGTCGATTTCGGGATTTACCGCCACCTTTGCATTGAAACATGTTATTTATAATGCTTAAATCATACTATATTTTAAACTATCAAATCACAATCAATTTTAAAACAGTACTGACTATTAGTTAAAATTATCATGTTAAATAAATAATTATATTTGTAACAATAATTTATAAATAAAATATTATGAAGTATATCGTAAAGACATTTATAAATGAGATAATTATTAATATTTAAATTGAAATAATAATATATTTTTAATTTAGAAAAATTGTGTCTTATTATGTAGCAAGCTTAAAAACTTTCTATATCACCTGCTATTTATGCGAAACATACCTTGAGCATTAGGCCGACTTCGTCTCGGTTCGCCTGTAGGTTCGGGAGGTTCAGGCGGTTGCGTTTCGGGGGGTTGAGTCTCCGGGGGTTGAGTCTCCGGGGGCTGAGTCCCCGGAGGCTGAGTCTCCGGGGGTTGAGTACCCGGGGGTTGCGTTTCTGATGGTTGCGGAGGGTCGGTTTGTGGCGGATCTGTCTGTGGGGGTTGAGGGGTTTGTGGCGGTTGGGTTTGCGGGGGTTGGGGCGGATCGGTTTGCGGAGGTTGCGGCGCATTCGTTGGTTGAGTTGCCGGCGCGGGATTAGGAGGCGTTTGCGGCGCCGGCTGTACAACCCGTTGTTGGTTTGGAACTAATATGACTATAACTCGACGCCTCCTAAGAAATGGTCGATACACTTGAAAACAGTTCTGATCTCTCAATTCAACTTTATCCTTGCTACTTTCATATTTATCATGATGATTATACCTATTTACTGTATCTTGATTTCGACTGTTTTTATCAATTTCGTCAAAAACATCACAAAATGTTAAATGAATTAAATTTAAGCAAATTATTAAAATGAGGTATAAATTAATTTGAAACCCTTTTGGCATACTTTTGATTATTTTACAACTGTCAATTATTTAACAATGATATAACATTAAAGACGAGTAAAATAATTGTTTACATGTTGACATTTTTTGTTAATGCTGAAAAAACATTATGTCAATTCTTTATAGTTCATATAACTATTAACTAACACAGTTTTTGTTTAATGTTTAGACTTGGAACTAATTAAACAATTGTTGTATAATTATTTTTAACCTTGTCATATTTATGTCATTATATTATGCTAATATTAATGGTTAATGGTAAAACAAATGGTTAATTAAAATTTAAAAATGACCAACTATAAATTAAAACTAGTGCAGAAATTATAATACAGTATTAATCTTGGCAAAGTGCAATTGGTGTTAAATGTTTGCACAGTTGCTAACATGCTTGAATTTTCAATTAAGAATTAGAGGCTAATTAAACAATTAGTATTTGCAAACAGAATCGAAACATTCGTTTCTCAGAAATTAATTTACGTTTATTTGCAAATAGTTTACTGAATAATAAAATTGCAATTTATGTGAACTGTAAATATTTTGAAACTTATATATTTTATTAAGTTGCATTTGTTTGGACTTAAAACTGTAGCGCAAACAATTAAAGTAATTTTTGTATCAAAAAAATAATGCTTTACAAACTAATTTTTTAAGTTACAGTAAAATCTTTAGTTGATTAGTTTAATCTACTGGGTAATATACAGCTCAATTTTAAAATTAGCAATAAAAATAACTCGCATTAGATAACTCATCTTTTATTAAACAACTCTATTTAATTAGATTTAATAATAAGAAACTATTTATTACATCAATCATTTCAATCTGTTTAAATAGATTTGCAACAATATTAAAATACATATATAATTAATTGATATATATTAATATAAATTATTACAATAAAAACAGTCTTAACAAAATTATTTTTTCTATATTTTGAAAATTTATTCATTATTGATTTACATAACTGCAAAAGCATTTTCACAAATAAAACATAATATATAATTTGTTTATACAGTATCTAAACCCGAATCACTTTAACATAAATACGATTCTGGCGATGAGTCTGCCGTTGATTGCGTCGATTGGTTTGCGAATGACGTGAACTCGGATTCTGGTTCTGGTCCCGACTTTTGCTCGAATTCCGATTTTTAGTTTTGAGACGATTGACGATATTCTTGTCGACCAATCGAATCCGTTTCGGTCGTCGACGCCGAGCGAGTTGACGCTCTCGGAATGTACTGCCTTTTGTTCAATAATAACATGTTAAACTTACTTTGAAGTGCAAATAAGATATTATGGCAAAAATATGTAACTCAATATATATTAATCAGAATTTAAATAATTATTGTTGAACACTGTATTATCATATATACTATTATTTTATATATCTTAAATATAAAATTTAATAAATATCTAGTTGCAAATAAATATTTTAAAAAATTGTAAAGTGCATTATAAAATTATTAAAAACACATCTGGGCACTATAATAAAATAAAGGACAATGACTAACTTCATTTACTAAAAATAGACATAATAAATAATTAAATTAGCACAGAACTTTATATAGGCGTTTACATTTTTAAAATGTAAATATGTATGTTAAATTAAATTCAAACTATGCAGACATACCGCGACCATTAGGCCGATTACGCGCCGGCGCTTCTGTTATGCCAGTTGTAGGTTCGGCAGTGCCGGCCGGCGGTGTCTCCTCAACAGGCGGTGCTTCGGTGGCAACAGAAGGCCCGGGAGTACCCGCTTGTGGGTCCGTAACCGGCGGGGCGGTGGCCGGAGGATCGGTAGCCGGCGGATTAGTAACCGGCCCGGGCACAGGAGTCGGGCTCAGCCCCGGACGCGGTCGTTGAGAAGGACGCGGACGTCGCCGACGTCTGCGGACTCTTCGCCGAAACCCTATCCGCATAACTACGCCAAACAACGGCCGAAAACAGTTCTGATCGCGTAAATCAATTTTGTCCTTGCTACTTTCGTATTTATCAACATTATTACTACTGTTCACTGCATTGCGATGTCGAGTATACGCTTCGATTTCATCAAATATATCACCGAATGTTAAATTAATTAATTTTAAACTAATTATCAAAACTATATATAAGTTATAAGTTTCAAAACATCTTGACATTATTTTGCAATATAGAATGCAAATTGCTTTTAAACATTAAAATGATTTTAGCAATTTTTGCATGTTGGTATTTTATGAACAAGATAAATGTTTAATTGCTAAATAATGCTAAATAAAAATTGCATTAAATATTATTTGACTTTGTTGCCATTAAATGACAAAAATATACTGTACAAATCTATTTTGATATGTCTATTCGAGTCACACTAAATCATGTTAAAAACATAAAAAAATGCATTGCTAATCTTAAAAAAGGCGTGTCTTTGGTTTGCACAGTTGCTATTCACTTGAATTCTCAATTAAGAATTAGAGGCTAATTAAACAATTAGTATTTGCGAACAGAATCGAAACATTCGTTTCTTAGAAATCAATTTAAAATACATTAATTTTTAAATAATTTGCTGAATAATAAAATATCAATTTATGTAAAATAATTTTGTATATATTTTATTATATTCTATTTATTTGGATTTAAATTTATACTGTAACAAACTTTGGAAACAATCAATATAATTAATATAAAAATAAAATTTATTTAGTTTTTACAGAGTAATTTTTAAAATCAACAGTTAAGATATTTAGTTCATTGGTTGAATCTAATATCCAACTCAATTTATCAGTAAAAATAACCCAGCTTGCTATACTGAGTCCTTTTTAATAAACAATTATATTTGATTAAATCTAATAATGATAAACCTATATTAACATATAACAAATACACATTTCAATCTTACTAAATAGATTTGCATGTTTAAGCTACTTAATATAAATTTTATAATAAAAACAATCTTAATAATAACTTTTTTCTGTTTTGAAATTTTATTTCAAAATTCGTGATAGATTTACATAATTTTAACTAGCTAAAAAACATTTTCAAAACTAAAACATAATAAATACAGTAATTCTGATATACCTAAACTCGTATTACTTTAACATAAATACGATTCGGACTCGCAGTCTGCCGTTGATTGAGTCCCTCATTACGCGATTGGCGTTCAATGAGTCGATCGGTTCGCAAATGCCGTGAACTCGGACTCGGATTCTGGTTCTGGTTCTGGTCCTGACTTTTGCTCGAATTCTTATCTCGAGTTCGAAATCGATTGACAATATTCTTGTCGGTCAGTCGAATCCGTTTCGGTCGGCGACGTCGCGCGAGTTGACGCTCTCGGAATGTACTGCCTTTTGTTGAAAAAAACAAACATGTTATTTTAATTGCACATAGTATGGCAGAAATATGTGGTTTAATATATATTAAATTAAAATATAAATATTTATTTTAAATAATAATGTACAATTTCGAGAATTCCGATTTCTTTTACTACATCTCTAACATAACAATTAATAAATATTTAGTTTCAAATGAATACTACAACCTGTGTTTAATTTGCATTGCTAATTTATTAAAAGACTATAACGGGCGATGACTAGCTTAATTTATGCAAAATCAACATTATTGTTATATGATTAAAATAATTATATGAACAGAAAACTATCTATAAATACTGTATTGTTAAAATTAAAATGTAGATATTTATGCTTAATTAAATTTGAACTATGTAAACATACCGCGACCATTAGGCCGATTACGTGCCGGCGCTTCGGTTGTGCCTGATGTAGGCTCGGCGGTGCCGGCCGGCGGCGCCGATGTTTCAGCAGGCGCATCGGTAGGCGCGTCCGTAGCCGGCGGATCAGTACCCGGCGGGTCTGTGGCGGGCGGCTGCACAGGCGGCTGCACAGGAGGCGGGCGCGGCCTCGGACGCGGTCGTGGGCGCGGACGCGGCCGACGTCTGCGGAATCTTCGAAATCCGCGAAACCCTATCATCAGAACTCCGCCGCCGAAGAACGGCCGCAACATTCGAAAACAGTTCTGATCGCGTAAATCAATTTTGTCCTTGCTACTTTCGTATTTGTCAACATGATTACTACTGTTCACCGCATTGTGATGTCGACTATTTGCTTCGATTTCATCGAATATATCACCGAATGTTAAATCAATTAATTTTAAACTAATTATCAAAACTATATACAAGTTATAAGTGTCAAAACATCTTGACATTATTTTGCGATATTGAATGCAAATTGTATTTAAATATTAAATTGCTTATAGCAATTTTTACATGTTGATATTTTATAAACAAGATAAACTGCTGAGTATTAATATTAATTAAAATTATTATTTAATTATGTTTTTATTAAATTACTACAAATTATTAATCAAAAGATATACTGTAGAAAATTAATTAGATATGTTCATTTGAGTTACTTTAAATAATTTTGAAAAGTGATAAAAAGAATGCATTGCTAATCTTAAAACAAAAATATTTTCGATATTACAAAAGATATTTGCGCAGTTGCTTTCTACTTTAATTCCCATTTATAAATCAAATGTTAATTAAACAAGCACTATTTGAGAACAAATCACTGCATCCGTTTCTCAGAAATCAATTGCCTTTTTGCGACACTAATTGCATTTATTTGAAATTTCTATAAATATACAATATATAAATTATTTAACTAGCTTATTATAATTTAAATATGCAAGTTTAAACCATGTAAAAATATTTATTTTTTTGCTATTGCAAATGCAATTGTTTTATTTTTACCACTAATTAGCCGTTTTAAAGCTAAACAAACTGTCAAATATATTGCAAAATAGTAACTGTTCAAAATTATAAACTTTATATAATTTATGCAATTAGCTATATAAGTAATACAGTATATTTAATTTAAATAAAATTTAAAACAAACAGAATATTTTTATAACTTATTTGTTATCTATTTGACATTAATTAGTATAATCTTAAGTATTAAACAATCAAGAATAATTTCATATAGCATTAAAATAACTAAATATAAGCATGCGCAATTACTGTCCGGACGCAATCCACGAGTGAAAAGCGGCCAAATCGCCGGCAGTGAACAACTCGATGACCAACTCATCGAATCGAATCCGGAAGTAGTCTTTCGGCAAAACGAATGACTCGCCGCCGTCGCGGCTGAACACAATCGCCTGCCATGTCTTGAAGCGAGTGATCTCTTCCGCGCCGTTCATACTTCGGCACAAGTGTTGCGCGATTTCCGAGTATGTGTTGCACTCACGGATCGCCGCTTTGCACCGATCGGCACAAAGCGGTTGCATGTCTTCGGCCAACATATGCGTCGGCTCTTCCAGCACGTAGTCGGCGATATGGCTTCGCGCCGATGCGATCACTTCCGACATTCGCTACAATTAAACAGTGTATTTTTAATTAACATAAATGCTTATATATTTTTGCTTTATAAATAAGTTACATAATAATGTTGTAAAATAATAAACTAATTACAATATAAATATAATTTTTTAAAGAATAAATTTTGTATAAATACCTTGCTAATGATAATAGGATTTGAGCCAGTTCCATTTTGGCAAGCATTTTCCTTGAACTTATTAAGGTGCCAAATTTGATCATTCAACTTTTTGTTCTCAGCGCTAATACTTTCCAATTTATTAATAAGGTTTTCGATGCAATCGTGCGGTTCATCGGCTTTCGCAGTGAACCCACACTTACGGCATAACTTATTCGGATTGAAATCACAATATTTGATGTGATCTTCACTTTCGGTAAACTTGATAACCGTTGCGCAGCCGTCGGCCGCGAAATTGCATTTGATTTTAATATTTAGCAGCAGATTGTTGACTATTCGGGGAACAGCGGCCAAATCGGCGCTTTGCAGCGGTTTCCGATCGTTCGGACACGTGCTGTGCGTCGACAGCCATTCGGCGATACAGTCGCCGCAATAGGTCTGTCGACAGCATTGCGTTACGACTGGATTGACGAATATCTCATAGCATATACAGCACGTGAATTCATCCAGGTCTTCTTCGGACAGGCCTACCACCCGCGCTCGGTCTAACCCAGGCATTTACGCGTCGTTATACATTTAATATATTAAACTACTTGTTATTTTAATTCAAACTGTTTTAACGTTAAATAAACGAATAAATATTTACATTGCTATATAGTTAGATGGTATTTTGTTATGTAAACGTCATTCAGTGCGTTTGCGATGTAGTATTAATGATAGATAAATACATAGTTGTAGAAACCCTTATGAGTGCGATGTGCACTAACATAAACATGCTTAATTATGCTTTACCAAGTTAGACTTGAAAATCTCTATATAAATTGTTAGTCAAAAAATAAATTGATCCGTTTTTTTCCGTGAAACATGTTTACTTTTATTTGATTAAAGATTTTTATTATTTTATTAATTAATGATAAATTAAATAGCAACCTAAACTCTTAATAGTGCATTGTTCATATTAATTAGTTGCGTAAAATATTTATTCAGAAATGATTATGTTGAAGCAATGCTATAATTGTGATTGCCTAGCTACCATGACCGATTTACTATGTACATTTATAATGGCTCAATCGAGATAACGCACACACTATGCATATGACTGTAAACTTTTATAATAGTGTTTTTAACATGCACAATAATCTGCTTTACTCTGATATAATATTCTGATTAAACTTATGTCGCATACACTCTGTTTTTACAAATAACAATAGTGTTGGGCGTAAATAATAGCACAATGTAATTGTAATAATTTTATTACTGTATAATTTTGAAAATTAAAACTAAACACGCAAATGCCTGGACACGATTGCGAGAGATTTGTCGGCTTAACGCCGACGGAAAAAAGCGAACTGACCTGTAGTATATGTGCGGACGTATTCGATCGGCCAGTTGTGGCCAATTGCTGTCGACAGACGTATTGCGAACAATGTATTACCGATTGGCTTAAGACCAACGCTACCTGTCCTTACGACAGACACGACCTAACTCTTAGCATGTTATCGCAACCACCAAGGTACAAAATTTTACACATTTAACAAATTTTAAACTTAGCTATTTCTTACTCACTTATGAACTAGACTTTTAATAAACATGCTTGGTAGCTTAAAAATTACTTGCGACTTTCAACTAAATGGCTGCAATGAAGTGATTGCGTTAGATAATTTAAGCCAGCACACGTTGAACTGTCCATATAAATCTCTTAAATGCAAAACTTGCCAATGTGATTTGGATAAATCGAATCACGATTGCGTTAAATTATTACTGGCTATAAACAAGACACTACAAGACAAACTTGATACAATGTCAGCGAGTAGCAGCAGTTCGAACTGTGATGAGATTGCTGCATTTAAACTTGAAACAAGTTATCAGTTACGTCAACAAGATTTATTAAATGAAATTGATGAATTGAAATTGGATCTACAAGAATACCATGATAAAAATCTAAGTGATAAACCTGCAACTCCTACGGAGGTAAACAAATATTTTTACAATATAAAAATATGCACTATAAGCATGTATTTGTTTAATTAAGAACTCAGAACTTGACTTGATAAAATCAGCACGCGCATTTTTGAATCAATATGTGGTCAAGTATGTCAATCCAGGTTTAAGAGCCGAAATGCATGGTAAATTGATACGCGTCGCGAGTGATGCGCTAAATGAGCATAACACTTTTTACCAAATATGCAAACATATTGTTGAGAATTTAAATTCGGTTTACGGCAAACAATGGCATTGCAACGTTCGGCGCGACGGCGCCGGCAAAACCTACTGCGCCTACGAGGCACCGTACTACATTCATTTTACTCTCGGCTCACTCGAGTTTATCATTTATAAAGCGATAAAGGTAAAATAAACGTAATGATTTGTTATTAATATAATTATTTAATGGCATTTGCCATTTAGCAAGGGCATTTTAAATAGCACATGATACTCTACCTATAATTTGTTTTAAACAGTTTGTTGAGAAAGACTCGATAGGGTTGGCGCGTCAAGTATGGAATACACCAAACATTAAGAATATAAACCCCGGGATGAGCGCCGACATGAAGAAGAAGATCATCGAACTGTCGGGCAATGCGCTGAAAGAGAATGAGAGTCTGTTTGGGATTTGCAAACAAATCGCGCGAAACCTGAATCTGGTCTTCGGCAGTGTATGGCCCGATACGAGTGCTTTGCGTTTATTTACTACATTTACGATGCACCATGCTACATTAACTTGCAATATGGACAGCTGCAATTTACTATATTTAAAACCACCAAGGTATAAATATATTGATTATCCCACCAGAGATTTAATTATACAATCATAATCAATAATATAACTTACTATTACTTTGAATAACTTATTTATATTTAATTTACAAAGTAGAAAACTTTTTAATCAATATATAATCTTAAAAACTACAGAATATTCAAATGATAGTATAGATTCTACACTGTATTATTATTTTACAAATATAAGAATAAATAAATTCCCATTAAACATTAGTACAGTATATAGACTAACAAGGATGAAAATTATGTGTGAAAATTATGTGTGTATGTGTGAAAATTAATAGAAAACCATTTAATAATAATGTTAACTTTTGTTCAAGGTAACCGAGGAGAGTGTGTTAAAGTCAGCAAGGGACAATCTATTTGACGAACGACTGCTTAAGACGAAAATGAGTGCCGATATGTCGGCGAAAGTGTTGCGTAATATCCGCGAGTGTGTAGTGAAGGCGAAGTCGTTAATCGATTTGAGTAATTCGATTGCGAATGCCGTCAACGCAGAGCTCAATACGAACTGGCGGTGTCTGACGTCATTCACACACTCCAGCTATTCGACCGCCGCTTATGTGTTCAAGATTGAGCTTGGCAAACTAATCGTTTTCTTATATAAAACAATACCTTAAAAACAACAATCAACTTTGTGCAGGAGAGTTAATAGAATAATATTTCTAAAAACACTTAACTATAACTTATAATTGCTTCTAGCTTAAATAATTCTATAGTAATTATTATTTCAATACAAATAAAAATTTTCTGTTATGTATAAAAAAATGTATTATTTTAATTAAACTTAGAATTAAACAAACAGTATACTCAAAGTATTATATTCAATGAGTTATACAATTATAAATAGATTTTATTGTAAGTATTAAAAACAATAGTTTCAAGATAATTTCATGCTTAAAATGCGTTGTTTAAAAAATGTTTGCTAAATTTAACTATTGTCGCATACTTTGCACAGTATTTATCGAAACATAAGTTAGCGATAGAAACAGTCAACGAATAGGCGATAGAAATAGACATCGAGTAGACGTGCAGTCGAGTGCTACTCAATCCACAGCCACTCGCGCATCGGTGGTTCAATGGTAGAATGCTCGCCTCCCACGCGGGCGACCCGGGTTCGATTCCCGGTCGATGCACATTTTTTGCGCTTGCTACAACTAAGTTTACAACTATTTTTTCAAACACCCATATTACAAATCTGCACAAAAAGCTGTTTAAAAAATTAAAAACTTACATTGCTAGATTTTACAATGCGTATAAACATTGCTGTTTTGCCAAAAAATAAAAATAATTCAGGTGTGTACATTATTTTAAGCATAATACATATTATGTTATATTGTTTTGTTAAATAAAATGCATCTATTTATGTGTAAATACTTTTCTTAGATTAAAACAAATTAATTTAAGTCTCGTAAAATCTATCATGATAAAATACCGAAAAGAATATATAAAAATATGCTTGTTTGTATTACTAGTCGTGTCGTTTGTGGTAAACCTGAAACTGTACACAAACAATGTGAAAAACGAACATGTTGCGCGAAACGTGAATGAAACGGACAAACGTGTTGATTTGCGCGAAGAAGCGGTGGAAAATTTACGCTTCGAAAGTAGCCAGACCAGTTTCTCGCATAACATCGTGCCGAACCTCGTGCACTACATACTGTTCAATCGGAGCGAGGTCGAGTTCGCGCACTTCATCTCGATACTATCGGTGCTCAAGAACCACAAACCCGACGCGATCTACATTCACTGCGAGCGCCGGCCGCTCGTCGGCGAGCACTACGAGCGGGCGGCGCGACTCGCGGCCAAAACCCGAACGCGACTTATAGTCCGGGAGATCGCGAAACCGGTCGAAATATTCGGCAAACAGTTGAGCGCCAAATGGCTGAGTTGGCACGCGGCGGACATCGCGCGCATACGGGTGCTGATGGCGTTCGGCGGCATCTACCTGGACCGGGACGTGTACGTAGTCAAGTCGCTCGACCGGTTCCGCAAACACGAGCTGACGCTCGACTTCGAGGCGCGCGACCGGTTGGGCAATCAGGTGATCGTCGCGCACAGGAACGCCCGCTTCCTCCCGCTCTGGCTCGACAGCTACCGGCGCTACCGGGCCACTGACTGGTTCTACAACAGCATGATCTACCCGGTGCACTCGATTCTGGCCAAGCGGCCCGACTACGTGAACCGGCTCGACGGCGAGTTCGGCAACCGCGTGCTCTGCCAGCTCCTGTACTGCGGCTATTCGCCGAAGTGGCACCAGTACTACGCCATACATCTGCTCATGAGGGGCACACATATTCTCCGCGGATGTCTCGGCAAGAGTGGCGTTCTTAGGGCGGCGGCACTCGAGTATGATGAGCAAGTCGTGAGTAAAGTGAACACGACGTTTGCCAGAATGGCCAGGGATGTTTTGTTGTTTGAGTCGGAGCTTTTGAAATAGTTTATTTCGAATGTACAGTATATTTCGTGTTTTTATTTTAAATAAATAATTAGACTTGTTATTTATTCATCTCTATTATTGACTGATATAATTTAATTTACATTGCGCTTTTAAGCTAATTACAAAAAAGCAAACCAAAAAGTATTTTGGTTGTTTTTTAATGCGTTTTCAATCATTAGCGCTAAAATAGCCAAGGCAATTCCGCATAAATAAGGGCCTTGCGTTATCGTAAAAGCTTCTAGGTTAAAGCGATGCTCGACAGTTTGCTCGATCTTGATCTCGTCGGCCGGTACGAACATCTTGTACCCGACTAGTAGGCCTACCTGGGCGAACTTGGTGAACAGACCGCCCTCAGACATGTCGCTTATTCTGTGTAAAATAATTATATTTTTATAAATAAAATTTAAAGATTATTTTAAATACTTGAATGCATAATTTGCAAAAACATTTTAACTATTTCACTATAAACATTATAATATAAAGTCTTAATTTTAAAATCTTAAAATCTTAATTATAAAATTAATATTTATATCTCCGAGATAAACTTGAAATGTATAATCTTAGAATATAAATTATCATCATGGCAATAATTTTTATAAAATAGTTATATAATATAAATATAATTTGAACCAACACTCTGTCGAAGTGTCTTTTGACGAAATGATTGCCGTTTTTGTTGTAGACATAACCGAATAGTTTGTCGAAATATTTCGTTTTCGAGATATGCAGAGTCTGGCTATTCATGACTGGATTGCAAGTGATTATCATTTCGCACATCATCTGTGTACTGATTAGTGCATGCGTCTTTTCGATGCGCAACATGTTGAGCAAAGCCGGGAACCGCTTCTTCTCAAACAGATCCTGTGTATCGTAATCAATAAAACTGTCATTGTAATTTAGCAAGCCTCTTTTGATTGCGCGTCTTTCGTCCTCTTTGCCTTTTCTCTATTGAAAAATAGTTTGAATAATACCTTGCAACAATTGAAGTTGCTAAAAGGTGATGCTAGATATTAGTTCTATACCTCGATTTCACGAATATTTATTGTATCAAGAAACAATATTGTTTCTAAATCAGTTCGTTTTTCCAAATCATCCAGGTTCTCGATAAATTTGATTGGGTTCTTAATTGTTAATGAAAATATTAGTTGGTTGAAAATGTTTAGCATGAAAAATTTTGCCAATAATAATATTCCAATTAGGAATTTAATTTTCATAGTTTTGTTGATTTGTATTGCTGTAAATTATTTATGAATAATTGAATTCTACAGGTATTAAAATAATTTTGTATTAACTTACTCTGAATAAACATAATGCAAAATATATACCAAAGTTGATAGAAATATATCTTTTTAATTCGCTTATATTTATTTAATCTAATTTATTAATAAATAGAAATAGCTGTTAATGTTAAATAGCTTAAATATAAAAATAAACAATTATAAATAAAAGTAAAACTTGCACATATTTGCGAAAGTTGTATAAAAGCACAAGCTCATATGTTGTTAAGGAGGATGCTGTGAAATATGTAGCAATAATAAGCAACCAAACCTTTATATCAGAAGCTATTTATTATTTTGCTGAAATTGCAATCAACTAATTTGTACATGATACCAAAAGTTAGACTTACAAATAAGTCAAATGAATCGAAAATTTTAAAATAAACATTAAACTCAGTGTTTGGATAATAGCCACTCAATATCGCCAGAATCGGTATAATCGAAGTGCCGGTTGTGTTCGCGAACGAGAGAATCATCTCATTTAGTGGAACCTCAAGCACATAGATATCGATTTCCTTAGTGCACAGATGCAATTTCACGTTAAAGTATTAATTATCAACATTATTTACATTATTAATAATAAATTATTAGTAATAAATTAGCAAATGCAAGTTTAAAAAAGGCTTAATATTTAATATAGTGATTTAATCAAAATTAATTATTTAGCTATGATTATAAATTAATATCATCACTTACATTTTTGTAAATATAATTTAAATGTGCTTCAGCCGTATGTTCATAACCAGCAACATTTAAAACGTGTTTTGGGTTAACCACAATTGGTATGGCACTTTTCAAATAAGTAAACAAATTAAACTTGTGTCTTAATAATTTAAAAATATTTGAGTTAAATATAA
Organism: Metabelba pulverosa; assembly: GCA_034697605.1. Lineage (NCBI taxonomy): Eukaryota > Metazoa > Arthropoda > Arachnida > Sarcoptiformes > Damaeidae > Metabelba > Metabelba pulverosa. The sequence continues at coordinate 16,414 of JAQIXC010000204.1, read as the reverse complement.
ATGCTGAAATGTTTAGATAAAAGTATGTTCAAATATTTTTAATTATTAATTAATAAATTATATAATATTATATAATATTAATATATTACATAACTATATTATATGGTTGTTAAATGAGACAAAATGATCAAGATTACCCGAACTGCGTGCGCCTAACCACCTCTTTCACGATAAACAATAGCGTTCCGCACAATAAACGCAAATCAGACGTAACTATCTGTGAAAACAATTATGTTTTTCGCAAGTATAAGCAATTATTTAATAACCATGCACAATTACCAACGCATCCCAGGAGAATGTAAAATTACCGCTTGGTATAAAATCGTACTTGAACAAGTTAGCCACTCCATCCGCATAACCCACATCCATATCACACTCAAAGTTTGCATTACTCGGTAGATCAAATGCCATTTTACAATGCTTAATTAATTGTAGTTTTAAAGTTAAACAATTTATAATTTATAACTAATATTAATATTATTAAATATTTTTCAGAATATTTACATGGTTACAGTCTAGAAAAGTTTAATTCATTAGCTTGCATAATATAAACTGTATAAATAATTAATACCATTTTCGAAATTAGTTTTTACCTTTTTATTTATAAATTTATAGAATGCTTTTACTTACACAGTATAAAAGTTATATTATAATTTTATATTTCATAATTTTTTTGCATTTACAAATTACATGCAAAGCTAACTTCCGAAATGTAACGGTTAGACATGATACAACAACAATTTATTAATTAATTCATTTATGAATATTACTACATATTATATAATTATAATTACTTAATTGGTTTAGTAAAAACAATTTTTACAAGATAGTATTGTTAGAAGCTTGCAATAACATAAATATTACAATAATAGTACATAATACAATTAAAATTAATTGAAATAAAATTAGTATATTTATAAGCCATTTTCTAAAGTAAATAACAATAATGATTATATAATGCCCATCCAGTAAGGACCCAGGGTAATTTTAAACTTGTCTAAATCGAAGCAATTTTCAGTTGTTTTCTCTACTTTTATCTCATCCGACGGGACATATAATTTATAACCGGATAGTAGACCTGTTTCGGCAAACTTTTCAAATAAACCACATTCGCGCATGTTGCTAACGCTTAATTTAAATAAAATAATGCATTAAAAATATAATTAAAATAAAAATCAATTGAACAAACATGTTTTTAAAATTAGTAGTAATAAATGGATTGCCATGCTTAGGATGAATAAAACCGTATAGTTTATTGAAATATTTTTCTCTCGAGATGTGAAGCGTTCGGCTATTCATCACTGTATTCGACCACATAATCACCTGGGTAGTTAATTCGGTTCCAATCAGCACGTGCCTTTTATCAATGCGCAATTGGGAGAGTAGGCTTGGAAATCGGTTCTTTTGAAATAGATCTTGAATTGTGTAATTGATAAAATTATCCTGGCCATTCGCGAGACATTTTCGCATTGTTTGTTTTTCAATATTATTTCCATTTACCTAATTATGTAAAATAACACTTTTAAATAATTGATTGTGCTTAATTAATGAATAAAATTTTATTGAGTTTAAAAATTAGTGCGGTAGATAAATTACCAAAATTTCATCAATATGATTTTTATCAAGTAGCACGAGTGGATTCAGATCTGTGCGCCCTTTTAATTCATTTAAAGTATCAATAATACTATTGGGTTATTGATTGTCATTGATAGAATTAATTGATTAAAAATGCTGAGCATGAAGAATTTTGCCCACAATAAAGTGCCAATCAACGTTAAATACAGCTTAAATTTGTACGTGAGTTTAATTGCTTTATAATTAAATTACAAATATTAATTTTTGAAAATTAATTTCATACAAAGCAACTTACAATCCATAAACATTATATTAAATATAATCCATAATTCTTGAAAATATATTTTAAATATTCTCTTATACTTATTGAATCTAGGTAAATTAAATTAGCATGCAAAAAATTTTTTTTAAACAAGACAGAATATAAAATAATATATTTAAACATACACATGCTTACGAAAATGCCATAATACAACTATCTGGCCAGTGGTTAATAATGAACAGATTATATAAAATATAATATTAAGAACCCAAGTCTAAATAAACTTTTAGGAAATTAGTACATTGTAAATTTGACTATATTAGAAAGTAACTCACAAATACATCAAATGTTTTAAATGTTTTGAAATATAAATTTGATTGTCTGTTGGGATAGAAACCACCGATTATTGACATCATTGGCATAATTGAAGCGCCGGTTATGTTGACGAACGAGAAAATCATTCGGTTTAGCGGTAATCGCATTATATAAACATCCAATTCCTACAGTGTAATCAGTTATTAAACTTGTTTAAATTAAAAATTAAGCAATTACTTTATCATGCATGTATTTGAGATGTGGGTTTGCTTGATTTGGAAATCCGGGTATTTTCAAAATAGAATCTTGTTTAACGGCCAGTGGTATAGCTCTAATTAAATCAATATGTAATAAATTTGTTAAATGTTAAGCAAAATTATTCTTGCACTGCCATAATTAATTTGTTATGTAACTATTATCACTTCTATTATAAAATTTTACCCAAACTTTGTACGTCTAACAAGTTCTTTAACAATGTATAATAATGTGCCGCAAAGAAATCGTAAACCCGATTGTTCAGTCTAAATTATAATTATTATTTTAGTAATATATACTTTCTAAACTTATACAGTATAAAATATAGAAATTCGCGATATAATACCAACGCATCCCATGAAAATGTAAAATTGCCTCTTGATACAAATTCATAATTAAACAGGGTTGGTACGCCATCATCGTAGCCAACCTTAATGTCGCATTCAAAATTCGCCGTTGTAGGTAGCAATCCAGCCATTTTTATCTTAATATTATATTATATTATTTTTAACATCTAACATGATTGATTTATTGATTTACAAATCAGTAATATTTTTATATTTTAATTTAATGTTAAAATTTTTAAATTGGAATACATATTACAAAATGCTTATAATGCATTATTAAAATAAGATTAATTAAATTATAATAATAATATCTTTAATAATATATAAATGTAAATTTTTCTAAAGATTTCTAGTTTTTTATATATAATTAATTTAATAATGTTAATGCAATTTTGTACGTCTACATATAGCTATAATATATACATAATAACATAAATTTATTTATAGAAATTATCTAAACTATTATTAACTATTATTAACTATTATATTTTAACTATTATTAGCATAACCCATTATTAGTTTATTATTAATTAAACATTATTATATTTAATATCATCAAAAATTAAATCCTGAAATATTTCTTAAATTTTAAATTAAACTAAATTACTATTTAGTTTTGAAAAAATCTAATTTTATTTAATGTTTAATTGTTTTTAACTGTTCAAATACAATTGCAATTATTGCAATTACAAGTCCAGGAAAGTAGGGACCAAACGCAATTTCCATATCAACAAGACGCATTTTGTGTTTAATTGTCTCCTCGCTGGGCAAGTCATCAATAGACATTTGCATTTTGTAAGCATACATTAAGCCCACTTCAGCCCATTTATTTTCCAAACCATTTTCTATACATGAGTTAATTCTAACATATTATAAAATAAGATTAATTAAACAAGATATAAAATAATAATGTAATTATATATAATTTACATGTCCGTATAATGTTTCTGTATAAATTTATTGCCATTCTTATTGTATACAAAACCGAACAATTAATCGAAATATGCAGTTTTTGAAATGTGTAGTGTCATGCTATTTTTAACTGGATTTGTAGCGATAACACACCAGTTGGTCGTCTCGGATGTGATTAATACATGTGTTTTCTCAAAGCGAATCTCAGTTAATAACTTGGGAAATTCCGTGGTTGATATTAGCTTGCTAAATTCATAATTTATAGAACTCTCATTTAGATTATAAGCTTTGTTAATTAGTTCAATTTCTTCACTTCTGCCATGTGCCTATTTTGACAATATAAAATATAATTAATAAATTTTATTTAAATAATATATACTTGCCAATATATCTTGCATGGTAGTTTGACTCATAAGCAATTTTGGCCGTAATTTACCATTTTGCTCTAGGTCTTCAATTGTGTCAATGAATTTATGTTTACTCTCAATAGTAGTCGACACAAGTAACTGATTGAATACATTAAGGATGATAAATTTTGCTAACAATACAACACCAATTAAATATAAGTAAGCATTCCTGCGACTCCTAATTTTAATTGCTGAAATGTTAATTAATGCAAAATTTGTTAATATAAATTTACCAATATAAAATTATAGTTATTTATTTACATTCCATAAGTATTGCATTAAAAATAGTCCAGATTTGACAAAATAATATAGTTTTAAATATTGCAAACTTGTTTAATCTATAAAGTTAAGGTTATATTAATACTAGCATATCATATTCTACTGTAATTTACATACATAAATTTGCGAAAATATACTGGAAACAGTATACAGTTTACAGATAACAGTAAAACAATTAAGTAACTTGCCAAAAATAATAGCCAAAACTAGGAGTAATATATTAAAATAAAATAACATTTATACTGTATATAACTAATAATTAATTACAAATTTATCAAACGCTCGAAAAACTTGAAAATATTTATTTCGCTCATCATTTGAATAAATGCCACTCAATATCGAAATCAGTGGTGAGATTTGTGCCCTGATCAATTTTGTGAACGACTGTACTAATCGATTCAGTACTACATATCCAAAATAAAGATCAACTTCCTAAATAAGATATATTTTAAATTGATGTTTTTTAAACAGAAACAAAATTATACTTGATAGTAGACATAACTGAGCGGCGGATCCGCTTTCTCATCAAATTCCGATATATTTAGATAACGTTTTGAGTTTATTGTTACCGGAATTGCTCTATTGATAGCATTCAAAAAAATTTAAAAATATTCGGAAAATTTAAGACAGCATAATCTATTAATTATTAAAAATGTTGCATTTAACAACTGACCGGTATTTTGTGCGCCGAACGAGTTTTCGTAGAACAAAGAGAAAATGCGAGCACAAGTATTTTGCATCGTTATCGTCATACTATTATTAATGTTAGCATGAATAAATTGATAAGTTGCTATGAATAGATTTTATACTGACCATGGCGTCCCAAGTAAAAGTAAAATTGCCACTGGGCACAAAATCATAGTTAAAAGTTGTTCCCTCAGACAGATATGCAAGTTCTAAATTGCACTCCAAATTAGCTGTGTTCATTTATGCAATTTATTACAAATGCTCTAAATTATATTGTTAAGTTAAATAAACTATTAAAATATAGTTTAAAGTTAATTTAAAGCTAAACAATATTTAACTTAACTATAACATTAGTAAATTTTAATGAATTCAATATATTTCATGCTGTTCTTGAATAACAGTTAAAATGAATATTTATTATTAAGATTAAAAATATTACAATAGAAATAAATTTAATTAAATTTATACAATAGAATAAAAATTGCTTTATTTTATTAATTTATCATTTACATAAAATAATTTTAATAATATTATTAATAATTAAATAACTTATTCGTTGGTAAAATAATAATTTATTTTAAGAATGCCATTATAAATATATAGCAATTTAATCTATTTTAAATAAAAAATTTACAACTGCTTAAAATTAAAACAAGGTTTATATTTTTTTTAATTATTAATATTTATTCAAAACATTCTGATTATATAAATATAAGTTCTTTTTAACCACAAAGCTAAATGTTATTAAATAAAAGTAGCAAAATAGAACTATCAAACTCTTTAAAATTTTTTTTATACAATGTAAAATATTTACCCCGTCACTATTATTTAAGCATAAATAAACTAAACATGTGTTTATTGATTTAGACTGTGCGAATTACGATAGTGTCGAAGTTGGTTAAAGCGAGCGCGTGCCGACTCGAGCCGTTTATGCAAGCTAGACCTCGTGCTAGATGCGTTAAATTCTTGTTGTACATTGCTTGATTTTAGCTCATCCGGTTGATTAATTTGATCATGCTGCATATCCAGCGGCATATCCTGACTCATTGCACTCGAATCGGACATTTGCGACGACGCGTTCGACTCAATACTAGATGCACTCATTTGGGCCGAGAGCGTAGGCAGTGGCATGCTCCTTTTCTCATACACCGGATTTGAGTCAATAGGAAACGGCGGCTCCGTATACGACAAGCGCTGCAATCGCGAGTGACCATTACCAACATGCTCATTTTGAAGCGAGTGCGAGCGTGCCTGATTGTGCACTGTTGCTTGTTGCGCGGCATCTAAACTAGCATGTTTAGTGTAGACGGGAAATGCCTCTTCATCAAACGCCGGTGCTTGCTGCATTTGTTGCTCCGAATTTGCATCTTGATCATTTGACAACGATAAATTTTCCAACGCTGCTAGTGATCGCTCGCTATCGGGCGAATTAGCGCTTGCTTGGTTTACATTGAATTGGGTATTTTCCGAATCAAACTGCATACGGAGCGCGCCCTGCACTTCGTAGGGCGGGGGCGCTACGCCCTGACTAAAAGGAGGGGTAAATCGGGGGTTGAACGGCGAGGGACTGAATGGAAAGTTCGGCTGAAACTGCGGCGCCATCTGCGGGCGCGCGAACGCCATCTGTTGATACATATTCAGCCGCTGCTGTCGCTGCTCGAGTTGACGCCTCTGATCGGCGCTAATTTGTTCATGGTACTTGAACTCGATCTTGTGGATGTCGACGGGGCCCTCGATCATGAGGATCTGGACCTCGCTCAGCGGCATACGGTGCAGGTAGGTGCACACGTTCAGCTCGTTGATGAGTATCTGGTACTGCTGCTGCTCGACCGAAATGGCCAGGGTGAACGTGTCGCCGAGCTTGAGCGTGTGCACGCCGTAGTGCTTCTCCTTCCGGAGCCAGACGCCCTGCTCGCACGAGTTGCACACGATCTTCTTGTCCTTGATGGTCGGCTGCATTTTTAGCCCGATATCTTGGTAGTTTAGTTTCTGGATGGCCTGGAATACGGCCTTCTTTTTCGACGCCAATTTGATCTTGAAACGTTTTTCAAGGTCGCGGTTTGGTATGAACCCGGTGATTTCGATGCGCGTGCCCGGCTTTATGCCGTTCGGTATTTGTCCCATGTATGGCAGTTGCGGGTAGTCTACCACGGACATTTTTGTAGTTGGCGTGTTTTTTAGATTTAACCTTTCGCACTTTTGGATAATAATATACAGTAGGTTTTATTTAAATTAGACTTTGATAATGTTTTTAATTTATTAGATTTTCCCAATTAATTTGTTATGCTTTTTGTCGTAAGCTGTAAAAGAATAAAAATGCGTTTGAGTGCCGTTGTTATAGCGGCTATCGTTTTTCTAAATAATGCCAAGTTTATTTGATAAGTTTTATCAAACTTAAATCATTTATAATGAATTTGATTCTATTGAGTATATTCGTGTGGTATTATATTTGTACAAAATTAAACACAATATTAATTAATTAGCAAAGTAATAGCAAGTTATCTATAATTTGATTAAATAAAAGGATGTTGTATTTTATATAAGTTATTTAAAATTAAACATTAATACTTTGCAGGATTTATACAGGATTTAATTATTTAAAAATTCAAAATTGATAAAATGTTTGTTTTTTGCAAATTTTGTATTTATATTTAGATTACAATAAATGCTTGATAATTGAATATTTATTTAAAGAATATTTTATAATAAAATTATTTAAATATACAGTACATAAATTGCTAAATTTTATGCTAGGCTTTACATAATATACCATATAAAATAAAGCCTAAAAATATGAGTTAATAATTAAAAATTGTATTAAGATAAAATAAAATAATACAGACTTAGTTAATTATAAAAGTTTATTTTATATAGCTATAGCTTATCAAAAGATAAAATATAATAATCTGGCGACATAAAATGCACATGTATAGATAGATATGGAGCACAAAAGCACAATGCTTATGTAATATTCTATTTTAAATATTTACATTTTAAAGCAAATTTTCAGTTTAATTATTTATTTGACTAATATAACTTTTAACATACACAATATAACATCGTTTTAAAACAGATGTACATGATATATACATGACAGTATATGATTAATTTAATTAATTTTTATTAAATAATTATTTTAAAATTAAAGTTTTAATCAATGTTTTCAAGGATTTTGTAAATTAATTATGAAATTTGCAACGATTGCGATAAAACAATGCAAGATAAAAAATAATTACAAATTAATAAAAAATTTAAAATATAAAATATTATTAATTTAAAAATTTTTATATAAATAAATAATATATTGTTTTAAATGTAAATTTAACATACATATATTTATTAAATAATATATAAATTTAGCACAGCACAAATTTTGATGTAAAGCCGCTAAAATTAATTACAAAAATTTATGACCTCATTCGCTGATGTGGTTATACTGTACAGTAGACATAATTAAAAAACTACATGATGAGAATAAAAACATCTGTGCAAACGTATTTAAACACGAAACACTTTCCTTTAATTACTGTCTGCACATTTTACTTGGTAAAACGTTTTCCTTGAAAGTAGTATAACTTAAACTTAAATTAAAGTAAGTATTATTCGTAACTTATAATATATATTAATAAAATTACCCTGTTCACACCAACTAACATAATATCGAATTTGCAACTAGAAAATGCCTTGCACATGTAACCCATGCACATGCAATCCGTGCACTTGCGACGCGAAGAAGGAGGAGGTGAAGAAATGCACATGCAACCCGTGCACGTGTAGCCCATGCAAGTGCGCCGAACCGGCGAAAAAAGCGGCCGAAAAGAAGACCTGCACTTGCAGTCCGTGCACGTGCGGCGACTGCAAGTGCGCGCAATAGATACACCGGAATTACCTTTTTTAAATGATTTAAATTATTTTCAAATATATTTTACGATGTAAAATTATTAGAATAAATAAAAATTTGAATTAAATTTACTAACTTGATTTTATTTTTTTAATACTGTAAGTATTTAATTATAATTTAATATGTTATAAATAATTTTACCATTATATGGTAAGTAATTTAAAATTATTTTTGTATTTAAAAATATATTTATTTTGTTAAGTAAAAATACCAAGCATATGGCAAGGGTATATGTAAAATATAACATGTTATAATATTAATTTTTATTGGTATCATATATACAATGTAATAATGTATAAATAATCAATTATTAAATTGTTTGCAATTACTTTAAAATTATATATTTATACAAATATATAAGAAAATAAGCTATAATTTAATAGGAAAAAGAATAAGCATGTCACATTAATACTTTATTCTATAGAAAGTCAGAAATATATTTTTACACCAGATAGAATTATTGTTATGTAAGGAATATGTGCAATAAATTAATTGTAATTTGATATTGATTGCTTAGCATGTTATCAATGTAAATTAATCAATAAACAGCATGTATCTCGCATTAGAGTAATAATTACAATATTTGTATTTATTAAAACTTTATAAAAAAATCTATATAAATTAATGTTTGATTAATACTTCCACTTTTTTCTCATAACATCTAATTATTAAATATATTAATATTACGCAAGAATAAAAAGTAATAAGATTTTTTTTGTAGTAGTAATTTTGTACGAAAACTCGATAAAATTACTTTTACTCATGACATGGTAGATTAAGTATTATTTAAAACTAAATGGTTATTTTTAAAAATGGAATTAATTACCTCTAGTTCTACATATGACTGTAATCAAGATATTGGAATAAATTTAACACCAAGTTTATTTAACTATAATTTCTTGCCAAAAGGGAATTTTACCTTCACCTGGGATCAGCTGGTATTTAACATGCAATTGTACTAGCATATTTTAAATAACTTTTCATGGTAAAATTTATAGCTCGAGGATTCGGTCAATCGGTCGCTTTGTGGAATTGATCTTGTTATTATTAAAGAGCTAGTTCGACGCACACAATTTAGGTTTGATTATTTTAATATTTACAAAAACAATTATCGTGCCAACTAGATTATTAGAATAGCAGTTAATAGAACATGCTAATACTGTATCTTATTTGAAATAAAGCTAAAACATTCTATGAATTAATTTACAGTGCAATTCCAGTTTTAGTTAATCCGGAATATTATTTAAAAATTGCAACGTTTAAAGATAAAGCCGAGCCACATCTCAGCTATGTTTATAACAATGTACTTTATACAATTAATGTTTATAACAATTAACTTTACAAAGATTTAAAAATTAAATGTTTATTAGAAAGTAGATATATATCTGGGCTTTCCAGCCATAACCCCGATGACCGGGTCATTTACAAATGTATCAGGCGCATATATGAAAGCATCACTCGCAATTTTAAGCGGACATTATCCCAACACCGACTCAAATCCACATTTTGGCTGTTTTCATATTTTCGATAAATTTGTACATGGCTATTATTATATTTATTATATCATATCATATTTATCAAGTTACTTTTCCAATATTATTAATAATATGACATTTGTTCTATAGTTTTGGATTTTGATTATTTTAACTCATCTCAGCGTTGCGTTAATCTTGGCATTTTATTTATTTACTTCATATAAAAATGCAAATCTGTAATAATTTTCAACTTGTTTATTTTATAATTAAATGATTAATTTATCCATAACATTTTTGTAGATGTGTGGATATATTAATAATATCAAAAATGTTTCTTATTGAATTTGAAACGACAGTTACGGCAACACTATTACATTGTAAGTTTCATGGTTACATTATCACAAACATTTCTGAATAATTGAAATAATTAAACGTTCAAAATTAAAATAGCTGTCAAGATCAAAAACTCTTCAAAATTTTACTTGTTGTTAATTGGAAAACTATTATTGGCAAAAGTATTTATACTAAACCTATTCAATCAATTAATCTTTTCGATAATCATTGAGAATCCGTATAAACAAATCGATTCACTCGAAGACCTCAACGCGAGAACGTATTTACAGCCGAAGCTCTTTATGCCGCAAACCGATATGGAGTCAATTTTAGTATGTACTTTTTTTTATTAATTTAAAAATATGCTTGATAAAATTAATTATTAATAAAATATTTATTAATAATTATAATATTTAATATTTTCACAATAATTATGTGTTCTTTTTAACCATTTAAATATTTATAAAACCTAACATATATATAGTGATATTTTGTTACATTGTACATATTATTAGAAATAAATAATTATAATAACTAAATTGCTTTAATTCATAACAAAATTAATTTATATATTAATTATAATTGCTATAATAAATATTTCTACACAGAATTTTGGTACCAAGATTGAAACAGCAATTATACATAAATCTCTTCAGATCCCAAATAATAATTTCATTAATTCAACACTGCTGGACATATTCATACCAAAAAACTGGGAGAAGTTACTTGCTCAAATTATATTAGACAAGAGCCATGTATTGATTACGGCTGAAGACACGTCTAAGACAATGATGATTACAAACTCGCAGTCGATTACAAAACAACTTCACGTTTCGAAAACCAAGTATTTTAGCAAATTATTTGGCTATGTCTACAACAAGCATAACAACAATTATTTTGTCAAGAAACAATTTACCAATATGTACGTTATCTTACATTTTATCAATAATTATCATATTAAAACTTTGAATGTATAATATTTATCTATATAATATATTTTACTTAGTTTTATAATAAGTTATATTTACACAATATTTTATTTGTTATGTAATAAATATTTAATAAATGTCAATCTTAATTTAAAATTTTGTTTTGCATAAAATTTACAAAATTCTTATAGAATTCTAATGATTAAATTAATGCATATAAACATTAAATAACTCATATTTTGTTTATAGCTTTAATATATATAGCTATATGACTATTATTATATAATTAAAAATATTATAATATTACTTGTTACAGAATCTATGCAATTCGTGAATGTGGCCTGCACACAAAAGTTGTAAATGTAGCATTTGCAATTAGCTTCAATAAACATAACTTGTCGAAAAATCAAACTTACGGTTTGGATAGAAGGGAGAAACAAATGAAACTTGATGAAATGAACATTGCATTCGGACCGTATTATATCGGAATATTTATAGCATTTGTTGTATTTATTTTTGAATGTTTAAAACACTTCGTACTTATAATAAACATATTACAAAGCATAAGGCATTTACAAGTACAGTAATATGTACATTCTATATAAAATAAAGCATGTTACATTTGTTTTAAAAATTATAACATTTATAAATGAAATAAATCGTGTAAAATAAAGAATCAAGTATTAATTTTGTTCGACATATTGCGGGAGTTCGTCAACTTTTTGAAAGCCAAATGGTTGCTCGAGTTTCGTTGTAGCAAGTTTAATTGTAGCAAGACCGTTTATCCAATACTCATTGCTGATCATCGTTAGCAACATAGATGTCTCCACAAGCAGTTGCAAACAATGCACAACACCTGAGGCTACGATTATTCCCTTTTATTTGAAATTAATATCAATAATAATGAATAAATTTATCAAGTACATAAACTCAATAAACTATCAGTACACAAGAGTAGATTGTTCATTTATTTCAAAATATACTCACTCTACACGAGTCAAAGCAAAAAATAGGTTTGGATCAAATAAGTCGTATTGTGTTTCACAAATGTTGAAACACGGGATACTGTATAACAAAACTAAATATGCGAATTGTTATATAAATTTAATTCTAGTTTAACTCAATTTTAAATTAATTACGAGGTGAACTGTTCCGTGATATTTTAAAAATGAGAAGCCATGAATTAATATATCCGTAGAACCAATTTATAATAATATACAGTACATATGTATAAAGATTTAAATTATCCCAAAAAGTTTCTTTTGCGAAATATACAAACTTTCGCGGAGACGTCATAATTTCAAACAGAAAAATGTAACATGCCAACATTACACCGAGAGCAAATGGACCGATCGCAATAATCGCCTGACCAATACTAAACTGTTCGTTATTCGAATTGGATAAAGTTACATTCCGATTTTTGTGATACATATTGTAAACGATTTTTAACCCCACTTCAGCCCATTTCTGCTTTAGACCGCATTCGCTGATTGAAATCACACTGTTGCAAACAAAATAAGCAGTGTCAATTTATGCACGAACGTAAGTAAACAAATAGTTATACATATTGGAGAAATGTTTCGTGAGCCAGACATTGCCATGCTTATTATACGAGTAGCCGAAGAGTCGGCTAAAATAGGCCGTTCGCGACACGTGAAGCGTATGCCTATTGAGCGTCGGATTGGTTTTCATCAGCGCTTCGATGCTGTCCTGAGACGCGATCAGAACATGTGTTTTGTTTTGAACGATATTTTTCGTGAAATTCGTGTACGCCTTCAGGTCGAACAGTTCGACCCAGGTGTAATTGATATAGTTGATTGGTGATTTTAGCGCTTTATTGATCGTTCGCTTTTCGATGTCGGTGCCGCTTTTCTTGATTTAACAGATAATATTAATTATAGCATGCCAACTTATAATTTGCTATTTAATTCTAAATATAGTAAGCGAACAAAGTGTTTTAATATTTGCGCTTGCTACAACATGTGTCATTTGATGTTATTTTAATTGATAGCATTGTTGCAAATAACAATGAATCTAGCAAGCGCAATTATTTATAACGAGATTTGCTAATACTTTGTTTTTATATGCAACAACGTATTATTTTATTATTAAAGTTTGCTTTGTCAAATTTACCATGATTGCCTCCATCTCGGTTTGCTCCATAAAGAGCTGCGGTTGTAGATTTGGTCTTGCTTCAAGATCCTCAAGTGAGTCAATTACTTTAAATGGAGTCTTAATTGCAATTGATAATATTAATTGATTTAAATACGTAAGGATAAAAAATCTTGTTAGTATTAATATGCCAATTAGAATTAAGTAGGTTGTGTTGCTCTTATGATTAGCAACTAAATTTTTGCAATAAATAAATAATTATCTAAGTATTAATCAACAAGAACAATTTTCTTAATCTCTAATATATTGCTTACATTGCAACGTCAATATATTTGTAGTATTTTTGAGTTCAGTTTTAAACATTGTATAAAATAGAATAAACTTTTTTGTACTAAAATTAAGTATAAAAATATACAATTAGTGTATTAATAATTATACTATATATGTATAACATATTACGTATTCTTGCGAAAATTTGTCAAGATGTAATCATTAATTGCCAGTAATACGGAAACGACGATAAATTGAGAATGAAACAAAAACCAAAACTATAATTTAACAAAATTATTCTTAAAAATAATGTAATGTAATAAAATTTTGTACATTTCAATTGCTTTAAATAATAAATTTTGTACGTCATATTTTTCAAAACACTTACATAGCAATCAAACAATTGAAAAATACCCAGAAATGGATGCCTATCGGTGTTTGTGTAGAATCCGGATAAAATTGCCATGCTCGGATTTATAAATGCCTCGGTAATGTTGGCAAATGACGCGATCATGCTGTTTAACATGTGAAAATTTAAATATATATCCAACTCCTTAATAATCAAACATGCTATTAGTATACTTAAAGTTTAGAATGTACTTAAAATATATTTATACATTATAATAAATGTAACTCAAATACGGTTCCGCTCTTTCATCAAACTTGCCAAGTTTTAAATATCGATTTGGCTTGGTTAGAACTGGTATAGCTCTAGGTAATTAAATATAAATTGTTTAATTTATACTGTAACTATAACTATAACTGTTTATATTAGATAAATATGTATAAAGGTTTACCCAAACTGTGTTCGTCTTACAAGTTCTTTTATAATGAATAGATGAACACCACATAACACACGTAAGTCTAGATTTTCCACCTAAACATATAGAATAATTAAGTAGATGATGCTTTGCAAATTTAATTAATTAATTTATTTTTGTTGACAATTTCAATTTGTTACATTTGATTCCCATGAAAATGTGAAATTATTTCTTGGCACAAAATTATAGTCAAATAAATAGGACGTATTTGGGTCTAAATATCCGACATTGATATCGCATTGAAAGTTAACATTATTGGGAATTTCCATATTAATATTCTTGCTTGACACATTTATATTGCATTTCAAGTATTTTTATTATACATTTGTTTATTATGCCACTGTCAAGATGTTTTAAAAATATACTTTTAATAACAATAAAATGCAATATATATCTTTTCAAAATTATATTTTACGTATAATAAGCAAATTAATATTATAAACATGCTAAATATAAAGTAATGTTTCTTTTTATTTGTTTAAAACAATAACTTACTTTTAAAATACTATTACAACGGAAACTATTAAATCATATAAATTTATATACAATAGTTTAATAAACTTAGAAATAGTCAGTATATTAATATATTAATATAATGTTAATATCTTATAAATTACATTTTTTTTATTGATTTCAAATCTGTTTTCTAATTAGACTAAAACATATAGATATAAATTTAATTTATTAAGTTTAATGGCAATTTGCTTGCTATTATTCTTGTTTCTTTTACGTAATATGTATATTAGATTTGTGCGTAAAATGTCAAAATAAGTTATATTTTTACTTTATAAAAAATTATCATAAATTTATTTCACAAAATTAAAATAATTAAATTAATTAAAATATTTAAATTGCCTTAAATGTATAATTTTGTAAATAAAATAATTTATAATGTGCATTTTTAATTGAATTAATTAAAATCGTAGTTTAATTAAACAGATGTTTTATTTATTTTTATAACTATATATTATTTTAAAATTACAGTAACAAATAATGAACAATAAATCGGAAATTATTTTATTTATATGCTTTTCTCATATTTTTGGTAAGATCAAATATAAATGTTTATAAATAATGGATGTTAAATTAATGTGTACATAGCAATTGTATTTTATTTAGTATTAATTCGGAGCGAAAATCAAACGGCAGTTAATAATATAAGCAAGCATAAATTATTGCCTCAATCGCCGGGCAATGAAGACTATAATGTTGATAGTAATGACGGCTATAACTATGATTACGAGTATTATGAGGACGACTTGGGTAGTGAACCCGAAGATACGCGAAGTCAAACTGATGAAAAGTCTAAAATGGCATGGCACAAGTATAATATTACGATTGAGCATGTGCCCAAAGCTCAGTTAATTTCTAGTTACAATTCAACTATTAACAAGCAAAAAACTACAAAACTAAAAAACAATTAATTCTGTTATTATTATAAATTAATTATAATTTAATCAAGATATTTATATATTAAAAAAATATTCATTTTTATTCTAAAAAGTTTAGTTTTATAAGTATTTATATATTATTA
>JAQIXC010000203.1:0-39345 GCA_034697605.1 Metabelba pulverosa | reverse complement strand
AGCTACTGCAAAGGTAGTCTCACCTTGATCAGAGTAAAGCTAAGTATTTCAATTTTTGAAATTCATTTCAAAATAATTAATTATCCTGATCACAAAACCTAAATTGCTTGAAATTCAAACAAATTATTAATCATTACATTCTCTTTTATAAACAGCATTATATTAAATATAAATGAAAAATAAGTTTAGTTTATATCAATAAAATTAGTTTGTGATCAAAGTGTGCATATCATTTGAGCTAGTTGATATAAACAATTGATTTGTAATTGAAAACTACTGTTTAAACTGATCTCAATCTCATCGAATAGATTTATTGACAGTGAGCATTACTAAAGACCAGATGATGAGTGTTAGAAGCATTATAAAAAGGAAGTGTACAACATTTTGGACAATAAACTGTTTGTGGAGACACACAAACTCAAGAGTTATAGCAATACAGTCTCGAAGAACACGATTGCGAAGTTTGAACCACAGAATAACGGTATGAGTGAAGGAATGTTCCGAAAACTGGTCGACGACTTAATTGGCGACGTTTTTGCCAAATTAAGAGATGAAAACTACATGAATAGACTGACGGAATCGCAAGCAATTGGCATAGACTTGGGAACGACCAACAGTTGTGTCGCGTATTTCAAACCCGACCTCAAAAAGCCGTATAATGTAGTCGTCATTCGCAACGAATTGGGAAAGAATACGACTCCGAGTGTTGTCTCAATTCGCGACGAGACGGACGTCGTTGTCGGCAATGTAGCCAAAGACGACTTTCACATTCCTATCCGAGAAATACTATCACTTCAGTGAAGCGACTAATTGGTCGTAATTTCAATGACCCTTTCGTTACAAATGTTTTGAAAATGTTGTCATATGAAGTGGTCGACGACGGGAATAATAGTCCGAAAGTTTCGATAAAAGTGGGCACAAGTACTCTGACGTACTTTCCCGAACAGATTTCGGCGAAAGTGCTTAAGAAAATGAAAGAGATCGCCGAAAACCACTTGAGCTGCAGAGTTTCGAAAGCCGTGATCGCAGTCCCGGCCTATTTCAACGACGCACAGAGAGAGGCGACCAAAGACGCCGGAAGACTCGCCGGACTAGAGGTGCTTAAGATTATCAACGAACCGACCGCTGCGGCCATTGCCTTCAAAGTCGATCGAAATCAAGACATGGATTTGCGGTTTGTATTAAAATTAAGTTTATATTTGATTAAAAAAGTGATTATTTTTGGAAAATATTTTAGAAAAGTTCTAATCTTCGACTTCGATGACGAAACCTTCGATGTGGCGGTACTGGAGATCAATAGGGGAAACATCAAAGTGATTGGCGTCGGCGGTGACAACCACTTGGGCGGCGATGACTTCGACACGAATTTAGTGAAACATTGTTTACAACAGTTTAAGACCGAAACCGGTTTAGACGTTACCGGCGCTGAAGGCGAAGACGCGAAGTGTAGACTACGGCGTCTCTGCGAAGAACATAAGATCCGATTGGCCTCCACTGAGTCGACAGACTTTCAAATAACAGATTTCTATCAAAACAGAGATTTGAAGATCTCTTTAACGCGACAACAGTTTGAAGACATAAACAAAGATTTATTCCAAAAGTCAATGGATTTGGTGAACGATGTCCTCAAAGACGCAAATCTCAGTCACAACGACATCAATGACATCGTATTAGTCGGCGGTTCGACGCGTATACCAAAGATCCGGCAAATGCTGTCCGAATTGTTCGGCAACCGACAACTCAATCATGAGGTGAATCCGGACGAAGCGGTCGCTATCGGCGCTGCCATTCAGGCGGCGATTCTAAACGGACAGCAGTCGAGGAATTAATAAATTTTATTCGTTGTGTCATTACTCGCATTAAATATTTAGATTACAATAACGACGCGATTATAGTCGTAATTATCAATTCATCTTTGATTTAATTAATACGATTTGTTTGTAATGCCTGTGTTTGCATACTTAAGCACCAATAATGTCAATGATATTCTGTAATAACATGAAGAATTTATAAGATTAAATATTTTGTTCTAAATTAATAGCATTTAATATTAATTTTGAAATAATTACAAACATAATTCAAAACTATTTCGCAAAAGAGTGTCGTTTTTTCAAGTGTTGTCGTAAATGCGGTTTTCCATAGAAAGCGAAACCACATTCGGGGAAATCGCACCGAAAGGGCCGAACGTCTTGGTGTTGATTGACATGAGCCGCGAGATATTCATTCGATTGAAAACTTTGCTCACACCCGGGCCATGTGCACTGGTAGAGCTTCATGTGCTGGCGCTTGTGATTACTTAGTTTGGATTTCGTCACATAAGTGCGCCGACAGTCGCCGTAATCGCACACAAACTTACGTTCATTCGTGTGCTGCGCCTGATGTTCGGTCAATTGGACGAGCGTTTTGGCCCGATAGCTACATCCGGGCCAATCGCAGCCGAACGGGCGTTCGCTCGAATGCGTTAGCTTTCGATGTATACTCAAATCGATTTCGAATTTAAACCTCTTTTCGCACCCGATTTCCGGACACCTGATCCGATGGACGGCGTCGTGCCGTAAGCGATGCGCTCGAAGTTCGGTCGGCCATCGGCACCGATATGTACAGTTCGGCCGATCGCAGACCAAAGTCTTCACAATTTTCGGTTTGTCGGCGTTGTGTCGATTGTTGCGATGCGAGAGTACGAGCGCTTCCGTCGCAAACATTTTGTCGCATTCGGGGCACTTAACCGGCTTCTGCTTTGTATGTACGGCCCGGATGTGTTGAAGCAAACGCGAGTATTCGGTCAGATGTTTATCACATCCACTCCAATGACAACTAATATTTCAAAACAAATATTCAATTAAAACTAGCATGGTTGCATTTAGAGTATTTATGAATGATTCAAGTGCACTTACACGTATAACCTGTGTCGTTTAACTGTGTGATAGATCCGGTGCAGAACTACCAGTTCCTCGTAGTTCGAGCGCATCGGACAGCCCTCCCAATCGCAACGGAACGGCTGGTCCGCACTGTGATCCTCAGTCTCGTGTCGATCCAAATCCGATAGCTTTCGGAACACGAGTTCGCAATCGCTTCGATCGCAGCGAAAGTCGCGAATGAATTCGTGTTTTAGGTAATGCTTTCGAATCTCATCCTTATATACGGTTTCGAACTGACAGTCAGTGTATTCGCATTTGAATTCAATTAAATTGTTCGCGAAATCCGTTTCCGTAACCGATCTCTCGTTCCTGTGATCGCCGCGAATGTGATTCGTTAACCGATCGAAATGAACGTATCGTTTGTCGCATCCATTCCAATGACAACTGCGGCAAAAGAGGGCAAATATATAGTTTAGGCGAGTTTTTTACTATAGCAAGGTTATCACATATCAATTGAATCAAGATAAATTAGTTTCAATACTAAACACTATCTCAGTAAAACAACCTGGACGTAACATATCTTGATAAATTTAGTGTTTGTGCTAATTCTATGAATTGAAAAAATTACATACATTATAGCAGAACTAGAAATATAAAAACAAATGTCAATATTCTCACATAAATGTTCTTGGTGGTTCAATCGTATGACTAATCCGGTGCAGATTAACCACTTGCTTATAGTTGGAGCGCATCGGACAGCCCTCCCAATCGCAGCGGAACGGCTGGTCCGCACTGTGCGCCTCAGTCTCGTGCGAATCCAAATCCGATAGCTTTCGGAACACGAGTTTACAATCGTATCGATTGCACCAAAAGTCGCGAATCAACTCATGTTTTGAGTAATGCTTTCGGATTATAGACTTACTTAGAGTCTCTAACTCGCAGTCAATGTATTCGCATTTGAATTTCGCCAGTTTTTTGCCTAAATCCGAGATATTTCCCACTTTTTTCACAATAATTTCGTTGGTTTTGTTAGTATATAGTGTTTCGTCATTTGTTTCGATTAAAACAAATGTATTATTAGTGTTGTTAGTGTTGACGGCATTCGTTCGCTTCGGACGCGT
The DNA here is from genome assembly GCA_034697605.1 of Metabelba pulverosa. Classification (NCBI taxonomy): domain Eukaryota; kingdom Metazoa; phylum Arthropoda; class Arachnida; order Sarcoptiformes; family Damaeidae; genus Metabelba; species Metabelba pulverosa. The sequence continues at coordinate 35,366 of JAQIXC010000203.1, read as the reverse complement.
CTGTCGTTTAATTTGTATTTTGGGCCGAATCGGCGACTTTTTACTCACTTTTCGATCAACAGTTAAAAGAGTATTAAAACTAATTTTACTATTCGTTTCATTAAACTTCAACTGCGTTTCGTCGAAAACAACTTTGTATTGGTTTTCTAACGATTCAATTAGAACTTCACTCGAGTTTTCATCGCAATTACATTTCGCACTAAAATCTAGTAAACATTTTCGGTATTTCTCCAGAAATTCGATACAATTTTTCGAAACTCTTAACTCATTTAATAGCCGTTTGTTCTCTTCAATGATCTCTTCGAACAAATCATTGCACAGTATTTTAGTCATAATTATGAAAAAAATGTATAATTAATTAAATGTTTAGTTTGAATGCAATTAAAGAAATTAAATCTATTGAACAAAAAACTCGCGAAAACACTCATCACTTGTTGTTTACAAACAAATTGGTTGTCATAGCAAACGGTGCGCTCAACGCTTCCCCAGTGACTCCCTTATAGGCTCCCAGTTGCTCCATAATAACATGGTAAAAATGGGAGCGTTAGGGAGTATATTTTTCCCTATTAATATTAAAAAGTACTAGCTGAAAGTATCATAGGTAAAAGACTCCCGAAGAATATTCCGTGGGAGCCAAAAATGTGCAGATTACTTTAATTGCATTGTTTAAATATTTAAATAAGTCACTTTAAATTGTTTAGCAATTGATTTATTCATCAAGGAACAGGACTCGAAAGTTGCATGCTGAATTTTTGTAACGTACACAAAAATTAGCACAGATATTTCGTAGACATATTTACAAATATAATTGTACAATTCTATTATGAGTTAAATAAATAAATACCATGTTAAATGCAATTATTATTATTATACAATTGTCAACAGTTTAAATATTCGACAAATTTAGATTTTTTATCTTGCTACTAGCAGTGGTCAGGTAGACAGCCCAGGGAGCCTCGCAGTGTTCGACTATATCGCCGTTCCGTATGCGGTCGTCGATCTGATGCAGCTAACAAGAACTACCGATAACTATATAATTAGCACTAACAAGTAAGAATTTATCTGAATTTATGTAGTTTTAATAAAAATAAAATTTATTTTTTATCACTTATTCAACATTTAACTTATTTTAATCAATTGACGCATAAAATAGAAATTATTAATTATTACAGTGTATAAAAAATAATATTTTTAGTAATTTAATTATAATTACGAATAATTTAATGACATTGTCTTGCAATTATGTCTACTAATAGTTTATGATTATTGCGTAAAAAAGCAAATATTAACTTATTTGAGAAATCTTTTAACAAGATTATCCAAAAGTTCTTTTTGAATGATTAACTGCTTTTTATTCGATTCACTATTCTTTAAGACATCGAGCGTTTCGGCCAACTGTTCCTCAATCGCGGTCTTCGCGAGTAGTCTGAGAGTTGCGTCGCTTTCGGAGCGTTTCTTCGCATTTAGATAACACGACTCCAACTCTGAGCGCAAACCAACCAAATCGTTGTCGACGTCTGGCGTCGGCTCACAAACAGTCGGCGATTCGGATCGCGAATACGTCGAGGGGTTATCAACGGATAACTTTGAAAGTTGACAAACAGCCGACAACTCGACAATTAAACTCTTCTCGACCTCCACGGCCTCGTCAGTCAATCCGAGTTCACATTTGATTATATTGAAACTCAAGAAGTGCTTCTCATCCGGTGACTGAAGTCCAGAATTGACAAACAGTTCTCCGCTATAAGTGAATCCAATGACAACTTTATGCGAATACGTGTGATATTGGTTGGGATATCGGGCGTAAAGATCGCAACTTTCTACTATGTATTTCGCGATTACATTCTTTCCCTCAAATATGTGTATAATATACGGAAAATTTCTAGCATTCGGTTTCTTGGTGAGTGAGAAAATAGACTTGGTATTTATTCTCTCGTTTGGACCGATAATCGACTGATAGCCGGTCGCGAAGTCAGTTCCAGTGATTTGATAGTTAAACGAATTCAATGTAATGTCGTTTATGTCGTAGTGTTTGCAGCAATTGTTAGACTGAAGAGTATTGCCGAATATCGCCGCTCCCCTCACAATGACGTGGTTCGGGTCGCACACGTGTATGTGCGCACTCGGGTACTTGTATCGTATGTAGAGCTTCACGTCGAGAACCACGGGCGAACTGCCCGCGATCACTATATCATTGCAATATGTCAACTGCACAGTCGTTTTAAATAACTTGTTTAACCAGTGCTTTAATGGTCGAAACTCTTTCGGGTTGTTTGCATTGAATTTTGATTTTATAACTTTGTTCTTAAATTTCATATAATATTCGCAAATAATTAAGTGAATATCGCAGTGACTAAACATTATGTAATCAATTGTAGTGTCTTTTATCGCACAAACGGCTAAATCGCAGTCATTATCATTGATCACAACTAATGCGATTCGACTTTGAATGCTTCGGTGCTCTGTTTTATTCTTCTCGTAGGCATAGCTGATCGCAGCGGCAGTTATTTCAGACAACACTTCCGTGTATTCAATGCCCGCTATTTTGGCCGCATTTTTGAATGCATTCCTTTGCCGTATATTATAATTCGTTGGAACCGTAATCACGGCTTTCGATACCCGACTTGTCGTCTGTCGTTCGGCGTCTGCTTTGATGTCCAATACTTGTAATGCAATCAATGATTCGATACTTAGATCATAATTCTTTGATTTGGTCTGAAGACTGACTCGCATTTGTTCGGTTAGATTAAACGGTATATTTAATACGTTTCTATTATATAAGTCAAGTCTGTTTTTAGTTAATAAATTTTTTATATCAAAGTCTTTGCAAACGCTTTGGTCGCACATATCGTAGAACTCCTTCGCCTCGAATGCCAGTAATATCCGGTCAGTAATTGCCACTAAATTCGGCCGAAATTGTTGTCTATTTTTGTCTAAAATATACTCTACTTTCTGTTCATAATTGGCTGCATAGAGATGGTGTCGACCGAACACTATGGCGATTGGCATCTCTTTGGGTTCTAATGTCGAGATTTTTGTGTTAACATGATTCGTTGGTTTAGCTTTAGGTAAAGTGCTTTTTACTAAACTTGGTTTCAACTCATGTTCGCATTTACTTATTTTCGAATTAATGTCTTCGATATACTTCTTGTCGATATCGTCGCAGAATTGTGGCGAAAAATACGATCGAATCAATTGCATGACGTCTTGATAGTGTTGAAGCGCTTCCTTCTTCGCCATAAAACTGTTGGTCAGGAAATCAGCGGCACTTAGTTCGCCGACCGAAGCGGCCTTTTCTCTCATTCCCTTCGTATAGATATTCACTGATTTGCGTACGACTTGTGGTAAGTCATCGACTTCGGCGACAGTTTGCAAGTGTTTAGCTCTCGCTTTAGTCAGATATTGACTGCATTTCGATTTCAAATTAATATCGCAATTCTTAGTTAAGTTATCTTGATGCATGTTGAATCTGCAATGCTTCTTCATAGAGTTTGCAGTGTATTCATAGAGTGTTGTAAATATATTGTTGATTTGAATTTGATTCAGTTTCGCTGACTTTAACTTTTTGTCGAAATTCGCGCAAAACAAGTCGAACGCATAGTCTATGACTTTATCGACAATTTCTCTCTCATTCCGTTCAATCGCTTCATACTTTTGATCAAATTCTTTGTATATTATCTCAATTATTGCATCAATAAGTCCATTGAGTTCGTCATTACCAGTGTTCGAGTTATTGGTAATAAACTTCTTATGCAATAGTTGTCTCTCACTGTTCGGTATATACCGACAGCCCTTCATAGTGTCGATCCATTTCGAGCGGTAGTCAGAGATAGACTGCAAAGCGGTTTCATATGTTTTCAAACTTGCGTTCAATTGGTTCTCTAATTCTGTTCTGTATTTCGATTTAAAACTCTCGTCCGAATCAGACATTTGTTGGACTAACTCCTCAACACATTTGTGTGTTTGTTGGCCGTGAAGTCGATTCAAATCAATTGCAAGTATTCCTAACCGGAATTGTTCTTCAATTGCATTTTGCATATATTTATTGTAATTTTTCAATGCGTTTTGAAAACATTGTTCGCAATCCGTTTCCGAGCCTTTCATTAGTTTCTCGTTTCTGATCCGTATTTTCTCAAACAAATTGTTGAATAGATATGAAAGCCATTCCTTCAGCAGTTTGTCGTCAAAATGTCTGAAGACTATCCATCGATTCTGAATTAATATCTGATTGTTATTATTAATAACCTGCGGTTCGAGATATTTATTATCATGTAAAATTTGATTCCATTCATTCAGATAATTATTAATAGCTGTAATAACTGCGCGATAAATATCAAGTTTATCAGATAAAGCCTTTTCGAAACTTTTCTCAAAAATATCCGCAAATTTCTTATTGATTTCGGTATTCGTTTGAATATATTTTAGTGAATCAATAAATGCTTTGTCTTTGGATTCGGTGTGAAATCTATCTAAATCTGATTCATCAATATTACAATTGATTGATTGAAAATTATCAAGTTTATATTTGAGCGCAGTTTCAATGCAATTTCGAATAGTCAAGTCGTAGACATCTAATGAAGTCTTGAATTCAATTTCAAAACTATTTCTTAAGTTTAGTTGTGATCGAAGTTCGGCAACAATTTCGTCGATGTTTTGCATTAATTTTTGTTTATATTTAGAGTAATCGTCGCTATTCTTACAACTCTTGAACTTCTGGTCAAACGTTTCCAATGTTTTTGATTTGACTGTTCGACTCATTTGCGATAATCTGAGTTCAGTATTATATTCCTTTTGACTTATTTCCGATTCCGTCGTATTCTTGTATTCAATCGTTAATTGTTGGCAAACGTCATGTAGTTCTTGTGCTTCTCGTTTGAAGTAATCATTTCTTAAATCTTCAATACATATATCAATTTTCTTACTTAGCTAATGATAAAAATTACTTGTTAAATTCACACTGAATCAGTGAAGTAGTAATAGAAAAATGAAATGCTCTAGCTAATTAATTTAATTGCAGATTTGTAAGTAAAAGAGCATTATTCTTTACTCAAAATGCTGTATATTAGGTGTTACTTAAATCTACTTACTTTAAGAGACATATTGGCGTAAATTTCGGCGATGTGTCCAACAAGTCGTCTCAACTCTTCATATACTTGTTTCTCATATTCGACATATTTCTTATGCAAATCGCTGTATTCAATAGATTTATTGCGAAAATCATTATCTATTTTATACCGAAAGCAATTGAATAACTGCTCAACAGTTGTATTCTTTGCCGCTTCGAGTCGTTCGTTGTATTCCTTGCAAATGCTTTCGTATTGACGACTCAACTCATACTCAAGAAATTCATTCAATTCTACAACAAATTCACTGCTTTTACACTTTATATTGGTTTCGAAATACTTAATATATTCCAATTTTTGTTCTTGATATTTTGTGTTTAGCTCATCTAATGATATGAATGGCTTTGAATTAATAAATTTGATCATGTCTTGATTAAATCGTCCCTGCAAGTAGTACATAAAAATTTATGTTAGGGTTAATAACTCATTATGATTTACTGTAGATAAGAATAAATTTAATATAAAACTATGCTTGCTTATTACTCAGTTCTACAAATGTTTAAAACTAATTTATATATTGTAATGTTAAATTTTTTCATATGTACTGTATATAACATGTTAATGCAGTTAAATCTCCCAATTAAACTATTGCCGAATTTTAAATATAGTTTATAATAATTTATAATTTAATCAATTGTGTTTGTTATAAGCAAAGCATGTTTTATTATTAATTGAATTTAAATTACAGTATTTGACATATTTTACATATGAAAAATATACTATATATTAATCATAAAAAAATGGTAATTCTATTCTATACAAATAAGACATTGCATGCTATATTTCTAATTCTGTAATAAAGCTTAAAAATATTTGACACTAAATATTCTGTACCTTTAGTTTTTCGATCTGAAGTAAATCAAGACTTTTGAGCCACTCTTCGCTATACTGTTGATCAGTTGCTTTGTTAGGGCGATCAGACGGGGCTAAACAATTAGGATGCTCATCGGCATTTGCATTTGAGTCTAGCATGCTCTTTTCCGGTTTATCGACAAATTCGAAACTATCGAAAGACTCATTCGAATCACTCGAACTCGCATTACAGGCAACGGTGTTGTCGTCGGATTCAGTCCCGAGTGGCGTATATTCGTTGTCATTATTGCTGTATATTATCGGCGATTCATACCTCTGTCCAGCGCTTAAGTCATTCAAGTTCATATTAACAAATTTGCCAATCAGCTCACTATCATCCGAACTACCATGCTCAATTACTTCGACTGATTCGTCAGTCTTTGCCGATACGTCGGTATCAGTCGACTTTCGGCGCACCCGCGGCTGTTCGTTCTCGACGTCAGCATAAGTATATACCTGTGTACTATTTAAACTGTCTACATTTGTTAAGACAGGTTCGCGGTAGTGCTCAAAGTCTGGCTTAAAATCTGCCACTTCTTGCTTATCTGCTTCCGATTCCGAAAGAATTTCTGAATTGGCTTTGAATCGATCGCTCGGTTCATCAGATTCTGGTTTAGGCTTTGTTTCAAATTCCGGATTATTTTCAAAGTCAGCGACAAAAGTGGTGTTGTTTTCGCCGTTAATAGCGTTGTCCGCGTTTTTTACGACATTTGCCGCAAATTCTTGATTTAGTTTCGAAATATATGTCTGAATTGATTCAAACAGGTCTTCAACGCTAAGACATTTATCGGTTTTCGCATTTCTCTTCACTTCGCTGTCAATACTAAGCAAATTATATGCAATAAGTTTTGACAATTCCGTTGCGAACTTATGCTCGAGTTGGGCAAAATTTAAGCGTGATAGTCTGCCGCCGCCCGTCGTTGCCGCCGGCAATAGATAGCATTTGATTGCATTTTTCGGGAAATATTTTTCGACATTTATTTCTCCGAATTCTTGTTTCCGATAATTATCTCCGCCTTTAAAACCAAACAAATAGTCTTTGCCTTTGAATTCCGTTGCCTTCGGATCCCAATCGCGCACTAAATACACCAGTTTTTGGCCTTTAGTTTCGGACAAACTATTCTCGACTATAGTTTGGAAATGTCTTAAGTCTTGGATCTGATAATTATTTTTAACTTTTAATTACTAATAGAATAAAAATAAAATAAAATAGAAACAAGACTTACATTAAGTTGTTTTTTGTTCAAATAGATGAGAGTCGACGAGATGTTGAGAAACAGTCCGACGATGTCTTCAACCGGTTTTGTGTTCGACATCTCTGTCCGGTCGGTGAATACGTGTCTCGAATCGGCCAGAAATACAGCTGTTCTTCGGTCTTCATCTTCGAGTATAAAAGGTTTTGACCACAACTGGACCGACGGTTGACTGTTGTCCTCAGAATTAGAACTATTATTGTCTTCAATGACACAATGTTTGGGCCAATTGTCTCTGTCTTTGCGATTGCACTCCGAGTAGTCGACCAAACAGTTCATAAACAATGACTTTCCGCTCCCTTTCGGTCCGATTATCGAAATGAACGAAAAGTTATCGCAGTTTCGGGCCTTCGATACGATTGACTGCAATAACTGTTCGTTTAATTTGTATTTTCCATCAATTGTCGTCTCGATTATGCTCTCAAATGAATCCATTGTTTATTGCCTTCAAATAAAACATAATTTAAAATTAATATAATTTAAATCAGATTATAGAAATATACTTTGGTTATAATACCCTACAACTTAAAATGGATGTTAAATTAGTTAATCAACTGATGATTAATAATACATTTTTGAAATACAACTACTTATTGCAAAACGGACTTTGACTGCAAACTGCAATCAAAAGTTTGTGATATAATTCTCGGTATTATTAATATTTAAATAAAAAATATATCATTACAATATTTCACAAAACGTTTGTTATTTTATTCAAATGAATTGGTTTCTAAGAATTATGTGCTGTATATATAACGAGATATTTGATATCAGTACTCCTGTTATCTAATATAATAATTTTTTACAACACAACCACGCATAATTTAGTAAATTTTATTTATATGATAACTATATTTAAAAACTTTAATTTTTGTTTTATAATAATTAGCTTGAGAAATTTATTCAACACATTTAAACTCCTTGTTTAAAATTAATAGCTTTGCTCAATATTTACATAAATTGAGTTTTTAAATGCAATTATTATAAATATTATGTATTTATATATAGCATTTTGTACTTTAGCATGAAAGAATCTCTCAGATAAAAATAATTCAACTCAAGCAATAAACTCAATTGCAAAGATAAGTTTGAGTTTTCACGCTGATAATAGCAGGGTTAAATATTGTTTTGACTATTAATAAAATGTCAAAAACAATATTAAATATCAGTGTAGAGATAGAAACCGTGAGATTAACAAATCGAATCAAATTAGAGGCTCTGTTTGGTTTGGACGCGGGTTGGGTTCGCATTAGAATACGAGTTTAGCTAAATTCAATTTACCGAAAGTAACAGGTAATTATAATAATATTAGTTAATTAACATACAACTAAAAATGCTTTCATAAATTATTTTAAAACACGTCATATTAGCCATAAATAAAACTTTAATAATAAAAGATAGTTTAAAATGCAATATTAATCTTATATGCAATATTAATCTTAATGCAACTTTAATATTAGTTGTATTAAGAATTAGTTGTATATATAATTCTGATAACATTTATACTACAATTAATTTAGTAAATAGTAATTTAGTAATAATTAAAAATAAATTAAAATTATAATAAATTGCTAACAATTTTAAATATTGTAACAATATAAAATTTTTAATAAAGCATACAATATAGTATATATAAAGCAAAAACTAATTAAAATCTTGGCAAAAAAAATACATTAAAACCTAGTTTGATTATTTATAATTAAATAATTCAATATATTATTCTATATAATTGAATGCTCATTATTAATAATTATAACTTGCTTAGTCTGTTCAGAACATTATAACCCAAACCGGTAGTATCATTGAATGAAAATACACTGTCTAGTTTATAAACATCCAACACAAGACCCTTTTATTATTTTAAAATAAAATTATAAATGTAATTCAAATTAAGCTCAGTTTACATAAACTTTATACTCATTGCTTGCTAGTTAAGCAATAAGAATATTACTCATCAAATAGTTTATATTATATTACAAAAAATCTGATTGCAATAAAATATCAGTATGAATTATTATGACTAATTTGTTTAATTTAGTGTTTGCAAAAACTGATCTCAAACTTTCATTTTATATTAGATCGAAATTCAACATGACTAAACTAAGATCGATTTTTTAGATCGCTTAGTCTTTAACTAAACCCCAATGCAATAAAGCAACATAACATTAATATTTATATCAGGTATTGACAACATTAACCAAAGTACCGGTAAATATGATAAAATTCCTAATTTATTAAACATGTTATAATCGACAGTAGATATTAGCCGCAATCGGCAAATAGCAAGCAATGGATTGGAAACCCGTAAATGTGGTGACAATTGAGCGGCAGTTCGGCCACTCGGAGAAGCCGTCGAAATATGTGGTGAAACGAAGCGCTTTGCAGAACCTGTTGGCGCCGATCAAAGACAAACCGGTTGCGCTCATACCGTTCGTCGGCGGCGCCCGACGCGGCAAGTCGTTCACTTTGAACTACATGAGCCGATACTTATCTGATCCCGACAACGTGGAATGGATGGGCAAAAAAGGCGAACCGCTCACAGGTTAGCATGTTTATTTTATTTTATTAAGTTATGATTTGCTCGAAACAACAACTCAAAACTAGACTTACTTTATGAGGGCTAATGTACTGTATTTTCAATTCTTACTCAATGTTTCTTTTATACAGTCTAAATATAATATGTGTCAATTTGACACACTGTCAAACACAAATTTTCTGCTAATTTCAGCATACACATTGTATTACACAATAGCATTCACAATAGTTTTAAGCATTTTAGTTTTTATAAACAGGCTAACTTAATTACAAATTATAGACACTAAAACTAATAAGCTATACACTAATCAAGCTTAAAGCTACTACAGTATTAATATTTAATTGTGCAATGTTTTAGTATTTTGATTTGTTATATTAATAACATGAGCATTTTATTTTCATAACTCATAAACAAATTTATTTTGTACCTCCAATTGACCCTAGAACTTCTGACTTCTTAAAACTAATGTGTCAGGATACAAAAAAAATGATCTTGATAAACACAATTGTATTCTGTAATATTCTAATTCAAACGAAATCTGGTTTATATAATGTTAATTAATAAAATTAATAATTCCTATTATTTGATTACTTTAATTATTATTTTTACTAAATATTTTATCATATACTGTATTTTCTTATTATTACATATAAGTAAACTATAAATTTGTTAAAACTTGGTTATACCACTCATACCACTATTAACAAACATAATTACATATCTCAACAATTACCACATTCTGGTATACATTTTGTGTTATTTTTAATACCACTTAGAATTTCTGCCAAAATAATAGTAGCGTTTCTTTACTTAGAATATGCAGTTCACTTGTATGCAATGTATTAGAATAAATTAAGCATTCCACTAATTAATCAAATAAATACTAGGGTTCGTGTGGAAACCCGATGTCGCGCCGCAAACTCAGGGCATATGGCTGTCGAAGCCCTTCCTATTGAAGAAATGCAACGGCGAAGAGATCGCTGTGATATTGATGGACACTCAGGGGGTGTTCGACAAAAACACCCCCAAACGCGACTGGGCTAAGGTGGTCGGCATTAGTCTACTCGTGTCCTCGTGTCTCGTCTTCAACCTCTTCACCGATTTGTCCGAAGACTGTCTCTTAGCTCTCGACTCGTTCATCAAATACGGAAACGAAGTGTTCGGAGCGAACAACGACAACAAAAACCTGAAGCCGTTTCAGAATTTGGTCAGTACACTTTATACAGCTAATTACACAAACTCATTTATTCAAATGAGACAATTTAAACACATGACTAATTTAATTATCTACTTTATTATACGTTGGAATTGACTTTAAAATATTTATGCTTTAAAAATAAACTAGCTATTTTTAATCCGCGACTGGAACAACTCAAGCACCTATAGCTTTGGCTTCGAAGGCGGAGAGAAGTATTTGAACCGTATGTTTGCCGTCGATCCGGACAACCCACAGGACGCCGACGGTGTCCGACAAAACATAATTAACTGCTTTAATGAGATCTCTTGCTGTCTATTGCCGAACATTGGAAGCGGTATTGAAAGCGAAGACTTCGTCGGATCTGTCGATCAATTGCATGAACGGTTCGCTTCGCGTCTGAAGGAGTTTATCGTAAACTTTCTAAATCCCGAAGAGATTAGTCCGAAAATGATCGACAATATGCCGATTAATGGCGAAGAACTGGTGGAGTATTTCTGCACTTATGTCGAGATCTTCAACAACAGCGCACTTCCCGAACCCAATGACATCATCGAAGCGACCGCAAAGATCTCGAGTCAGATCTATATTCGCAAACTAAAGGCCAGTCGACGTGTTTTTGAGAAACTGTGTAATTTATTTAAACATTTTTCTAACCATGACACTTTTAATTATAGGACTGGCATCTTGGTGAATTGCGAGGCTTTGTTCAAAGCAAACCCTTTGTGTCTCGAAATGCATTGAAACTACAAAACGAATCAATTAAAGGCAAAATAGTTAAAGAATTCGAGAAATCAAAGCTCTCGAGTAATGATGGTTTGTCGGACAAACTGTACGAACAGTTTCGCAAAGATTTTAGCCTTATTTCAGATGAGAATGAGTGCCGAAGAGAGGAGACAATGAAGAGAGCGGTCGAGGACTGCAGCAAATCGTTTGAGGATTGCGTTAATCACGAACTCAACGATAGTTTTCTCGAAGCACTCGCTTTGGAAGATATGTTCACTCGGGTTAAGAAAGACATTTTCGGGAAGTTTGAGCGCATGTTCGGCGATGAAGATCCGGCCGTCTTCTCAGATCCAAAATTAAATGTAATTATTACAAGCTTAGCAATTACCCAGTATATTAAACACCTTATTTTGATTTTTCAAAGCAAATGTTTAACTCCTTTTCCTCTTATACTTAAGTAAAAAACACAATTATTTATATAAGTTATATATCTATAGTAATCGATTAGACTTATAATAATATTAGATAAATTATACTTAATTAATTAATGATAAATTTGAACACTAGCTTGTAACATCGATAAACTACTACGAACTGGCGTTTCGCAAAGCAAATCACAGTCGCCTCAACTCGTTTGAAGTGTCGGTAAATCAATACATCGAAGACGTGATTCAGTTCTATAAACAGAAAATGGATTTGCATTTCGAGAATAACGTCTACATAACTGAAGACCGATTCAAGCAATTACAACAGTCGACGAAATCAGAAACCGATGCGTTTTACCACAATTTCAAACTCAAGACGGAGTCCATGAAAGAGAACTTCGGTTTGCGAATCGAGAAAAAACTGCGAGAATTGAAAAAAGAATATAAGTTGAAAAATGAGCTCAAATGTGGAGACGTGTTGAAGAGTACCGCGAGTTTGTTGCAGCAGTCGATCGACGCGTACGACAACGGCATGAATGAGACGATCGATTTGATTAACAGCGAAACGGATCTGAGTTCGCGACACAACCTGTTGGCCGAGAGAGTGAAGAAACAGTTTGAGAACAACTGTCTCTACAAAGACACGACTTTTCTTAACCCATACGTCAAGACGTTTGAAGAGAAAACAAATCAATTGTTTAATAGTTTCAGAACTGCATTGATTGAGAGACGAGACCGACTTATCAGCAAGTATAAAACTGCTTATGATCTGGCTATTGACCACTACTGCAATGTAAGTAATAAATACGGAGTTATACTGTATATTTTAATTTAATTACATTTTTTTGTTTAGGAAATGACAAACGTTTTAGAAACGAATGGATTCATGTCGTCCGACGACCTGAAGAGATATCACCGAAATTGGCGAAACTCTGCGCTTCAAGTCTACAAAAACTGTTTTACCAATTCCGACACTGAGATCGATCCCTTGTATCAGAACTACCATGCTAAATTACGGGATCTAATTAAAGACAAATTCGACGAATTTGTTGAAACAAACTCTTCTCATAGAGAGTCGGAAGAGGAGACGATTCGAAAACTGATAAATGAATTGCTTATTAAGTTTGAGACGGAATTCAATTCAAATATTAATTCAGTCAATAGTGTGGACGAACTCATCGACAGTTTTAATGCTTTGAAAACCAAACTAATGAATGATTTCTCACTCAATAATACGATCACTGATAAGCGTCTAATCGAAAGTTATTTATATAACTTAGAGAAGCAATTAGACAATTGTCTGAATATCGCAAAAGTTAAGCTCAACGACAAAATAACTGAAATAATTGCTTTGTATGAATCAAAAATTGGCGCTTCAAAGCACACTTATGCTAAGGTACAATGTTGTGTTTAAATTTAAACTGTTCATTTGTTAAAAGTGTTTGAATTTTATAGCAAATGGAAAACAAAGTTGAAAACAAAGAACATATTTCGGACGAAGAACTCAACAGATATCACGAGTCGACTAAAAGTGATTGCATTTCTCGACTGAGAACTCAATTGAAACCCGTATTTGAGCTGAACGTCGAAACTATGATTTCAGACCTGAATCAGTCGATTGACAGTCAATACGAGAAGTTGTTTGAAGAGAATGCACTCAAACGAGAGAATCGCTTGCAATCGCTTAGAGATTCTGCGAAACAGTTCGTCAATGAATACGAACTGAAATTCTGTGAAGTCTTAGACTCAATCAAAAACGACGAAGAATTGCATACAAAACACAACTCAATCGTAGCACAAGTTATTAAGCATGCTAATCAAACCAACGGACAACTGGCTAGTAATCTGCGAGAGTTTCTATTGAATGAAATTCAAAATGAAATCATGATAAGTTATGATAATTTTAAATCAAGTTTTCAGGATAATATTCTTAAACAGAATAAAGTCTACAACGAAATATTTGAAGAAATTAAAGCAAACTATGCAAACGTATGTATATATTGAATCAAAACTAAAATATTTATTTAGAATAATTATTATCCAACGTTTGGAAAAATTATCATTAATAGAAAATATCCCTAATACAATTAAATTAATGTATTAAAGTTTTTTTTAAATAGAATTTTACAAATTAATTTGTAATTTTAGATGTTTAAATGTTAGATATTAGGAAATTATTTTTAAAGTATAGATAATTTCTAATTTAATATCTATTTTGATTTATTAACATATTTACAGAAAATGGAAAAATTGTTTGAAAACCAGAAGTTCTATTCAACGGAATATCTAAACGAACTGCACGTAAATGAAGAAAGAGATGCGATTTCGGCGCTCAGACAACATTCGGATAGAACTACGGACGCAATACTCGAACCCTATTTAGTTGGTTTAGCAAGATTCATTAAAGAGTCATTTGCTCAGTTCAATAGTACGAATGAGGCAAACCGAGACATTGTTCTGAAGAGTGCACAGGAGAATTTTAAACAACATATGTCGGCTAAAATCGAGTCAATTGCTAACGAAGACGTGTTATTCAAAGAACGCAATGAATTCATGCAAAACCTGTTGAAGGGATTGAAAGAAAAGGTTGACTCGAATGACAAGAATATATTGATAACAATTCAAAAGACTATCAAAAGAGACACGAATTTAGTGTTAAATGAGTTTAAGGCGATTCTCAAACGAAAATTTGCCATGATTATCGATAATTATAATCGAGTCTCGGACGAGACAAAAGAACAGTATATTCAGGTATAAGTTAAATATTTTAATAAATAATTATTTTTTCTTAGAAATTAAATTTTTAATTTAATAACAATTTACTGATTACCGCAGAAAATGGAATCAGTGGTGAAAAACGCCGAACTCTATTCCGGCGAACGCTTCGAAGATCAGCACAAAATCTATTACAACAAAGCGATCAAAAAGTTTGAAAGTTATCTACAATTGAATCCGTCGTCAGAATCGGCGGACTATTCGACAAAATATGTTCAATGGATTAACACTGAGTTCGACAAATTCAATGACATGTATAAATCGAAATATAAAGAATTAGAGAATCATTTGGAGAAACTGGTAATGGAATTCACAAAAATGTACCAAGATGCAATGAAGCCGAACATCAAGATCGCCGAAAACCGAGAACAGCTGAATGAAGAGCACCGGAAGGTTAGAGAGAACATCGTTCGGCTCTTCACTGAAATGAGTCAAATGCAAGAAAGCCCTCAATTGAATGATTACATCGAAAAGTTAGACAGTAACTTTGTCGAAGAACTCGATGATTTGTACCAATTGCTTGAAATTAATCTTGATAAACACAAACTTATGACTAAAGACCTGCGAATGAGTGTCCGAAAGCACTATAAGAAGGAAATGAATAAGTTTTTGGAGAATAAGTTGTTTGTGGAGACACACAAACTCAAGAGTTATAGCAATACAGTCGTGAAGAACACAATTGCGAAGTTTGAACCAAAAAAGGGAAACTTAAACGAAGAGATGTTTAGAAAATTGATTGACGACTCGATTGGCGACGTTTTTATCAAATTGAATGACGAGAACGATATGAAGACACCGACGGAATCGCAAGCGATTGGCATAGACTTGGGAACGACCAACAGTTGTGTCGCGTATTTCAAACCCGACCTCAAGAAGCCGTATAATGTAGTCGTCATTCGCAACGAATTGGGAAAGAATACGACTCCGAGTGTTGTCTCGATTCGCGACGAGTCGGTCGTCGTTGTCGGCAATGTAGCCAAAGACGAGATCGGAGGTCATCCGAGAAATACTATCACTTCAGCGAAGCGACTAATTGGTCGCAATTTCAACGACCCGTCCGTTACAAATGATATGAAGTTGTGGTCATACGAAGTGGTCGACGACGGGAACAATAGTCCGAAAGTTTCGGTAAATGTCGGCTCAAATACTATTACATACTTTCCGGAACAGATATCGGCGAAAGTACTCAAAAAGATGAAAGAGATCGCAGAAACCCATTTGGGATGTGAAGTGTCGAAAGCCGTGATCACAGTCCCGGCCTATTTCAACGACGCGCAGAAAGAGGCGACCAAAGACGCCGGAAGACTGGCCGGACTAGAGGTGCTTAAGATTATCAACGAACCGACCGCTGCGGCCATTGCCTTCAAAGTCAATCGAAACGAAGACTTGGACTCACGGTTTGAAATGCAATTCATTTATATTTTATAAAAAGTTTAATTTTTATAAATATTTCAGAAAAGTCTTAATCTTCGACTTCGGCGGCGGAACCTTCGATGTGGTAGTGCTTGAGATCGATAAGGGAATGATTAAAGTGATTGGCGTCGGCGGTGACAACCACTTGGGCGGCGATGACTTCGACTCGAATTTAGTGAAACACTGTTTACAACAGTTTAAGACCGAAACCGGTTTAGACGTTACCGGCGCTGAAGGCGAGAGTGCGGTCTGTCGTCTACGGCTTAAATGCGAAGAACATAAGATTCGATTGGCCTCTACTGAGTCGACAGACTTTCAAATAACAGATTTCTATCGAAACAAAGATTTGAAAATTGCTTTAACGCGACAACAGTTTGAAGACATAAACAAAGATTTATTCCAAAAGTCAATGGATTTGGTGAACGATGTCCTCAAAGACACAAATCTCAGTCACAACGACATCAATGATATCGTATTAGTCGGCGGTTCGACGCGAATACCGAAGATCCGACAAATGCTGTCACAACTGTTCGGCAATCGGCCCCTCAATCATGAGGTACATCCGGACGAAGCGGTCGCTGTCGGCGCAGCCATTCAGGCGGCGATTCTAAACGGACAGCAGTCGAGAGGCGCCGACCAATTAACGGTATTGGATGTGACGCCTCTTTCATTGGGCATTGAGGTCATCGGCGGTGGAATGTCTGTCATTATTCCCCGCAATTCGAGAGTCCCGAGCAATGTCACCAAAGACTTCTACACGTCTTATGACTACCAAACGCGGGTTGAGGTGAAGATATTCGAAGGCGAGGAGAGAGTGGCCGCAGATAACCATATGTTGGGCCGCTTTGAGTTGTTAGACATTCCGCGCGGACTTCGAGGCGAACAGCAGATCGACGTTACCTTCGATGTGAACGACGAGGGGATACTTCACGCGAAGGCTAAGTGCGTCAGCAATGGTGTCGAAGAGGACATTGAGATCACCGAACATAAGGGCAGAATTAGCAAGGATGAATTGGAGCGACTCATTGCACAGGTTTGCGAATATTTCGTACAGTATATGAGTAGGTATTTAAACTAAAACTAATATTTTTTAATTTGCTTTTTAGGAAAACCGAAATAATGCCTAAATATTTTGCTCAAACCAATCAGATATTGGACTATCGGTTTATTTTCAATTTTAATTCAATCAATTAATTTTACTACTTTGTATTTTGTTATTACAAATTGATTAAATAAATAAAAGAATTGTCGCATGAATTTTCATTCAAATATTAAAGATTTTATAGAATCGAGTCTATAGAATATAGAGTCGCACACATCGTCTTACGTGTCATACTGTATGTTGTGATTCTTTTCAAAAATTATTTGTTTTACAATTTTTATATAAAATTATTATTTCAAAACATTTTATATATAAATAACGAGTTGAGTGAAAATAACTTAATGAGTGAACAGCTAAGCGCTGCGCTCTGTTCCCATCGCCACTACAATCTGATGGAACAGTTTGTCAACATTTGTGCGACAAATCTGTTTGCTATTCAATGTTATGTCTATATTATGAGATAATCGAGACTAGAAATACCGGAACAACTCTTATCTGCGATTTACCAAACATTACATTCATCTCGATTTCAGTGCAAACTAGAGTTTATTTATATTTTATGCTTTGTTCCTTAATAGCACGTAGCGCTTAAAATGTAATATAACTTTTACATGTTTTTAATATAATCCAATATAATTTTGATATAATCAGAATAAATTATTGTTAGGTAATTCTAAATACAATTATATCAAGGTAGAATAAAATGAAGAAATATAAATATATTAGGTTAGAATATACCTTAGATATTTAACTTATATTCTGTATTCTGTAAGTTTTACAATAATATTCAGTATATACTGTATGTATAGAATGGTATATTAAAATTTTACATTGTTACAATTTTTCAAAATATCATTGATAAATTTAGCATATTAAATATAGCATATTAAGGTATGAGCAATTAATATAATTAGACAAGCAACTATGGCTTGTCACGCCAAACCAAATACAGTCTCTAATTTGATTTGATTTTTTAATCACACGGTTTCTATCTCTACACTGACATTCAATAGTCAAAACATCATTTAACCCTTTCTTTGTTAGCATGAAAATATTATCTTTGCAATTGAGTTTATTGCTTGAGTTGAATTATTTTTTACCTAATCTGCCATACATGGAATTCTTTCATGCCAAAGTACAACATGTACTTGTATATAATGTTTTGCTCGAAAATTATATTTAAAATCAATTTATTTTAAATAATGAGCAAAATTAATAATATTTGCTTAATTTAAATAAAAGTGTTATATAAAATTTTGCAAACTATTTATAAACGAAAATTAAAATTTTTATATAATTATTTCAAACTTTGTATAAAAAATAAAAACTTATTTAGTTGTCACACAAATTGTTATAAAGGGTATTAATTGTTAGATTACAAAATCTTGATATCAAATATCTCATTATATATACAGAATGTAATTCTTACAAATTATTCTTTAATCATTTGGATAAAATAACAACATTTTGTGAAATATTCATGGTTTTTTATTTAAATATTAATAATTCCGAGAACTATATCACAAACTTTTGATTGCAGTTTGCAGTCAAAGTCCGTTTTGCAATAAGTAGTTGTATTTCAGAAATTTATTATTAATCATCAGTTGATTAACTAATTTTACATCCATTTTAAATTGTAATGTATTCTAACCAAAATATATTTCTATAATCTAATTAAAATTGTTTTATTTTAAGGCAATAAACAATGGATTCATTTGAGAGCATAATTGAGACAACAATTGACGGCAAATACAAACTAAACGAACAGTTATTGCAGTCAATCGTATCGAAGGCCCGAAACTGCGATAACTTTGCGTTCATTTCGATAATCGGACCGAAAGGGAGCGGAAAGTCATTGTTTATGAACTGTTTGGTCGACTACTTGGAGTGCAATCGCAAAGACAGAGACAATTGGCCCAAAAATTGTGTCATTGAAGACAATAATAGCTCTAATACTGAAGACAACAGCCAAGTAAGTCAGCCGTCGGTCCAGTTGTGGTCAAAACCTTTTATACTCGAAGATGAAGACCGAAGAACAGCTGTATTTCTGGCCGATTCGAGACACGTATTCACCGATCGGACAGAGATGTCGAACACAAAACCGGTTGAAGACATCGTCGGACTGTTTCTCAACGTCTCGTCGACTCTCATATATTTGAACGAAAGACATCTTACTGTAAGACTTCTTTAAATATTGTTTTATTAATTAATTAAATATTTAAATAAATTTTATATTAAATAATTAGATACAAGAGTTAAGACATTTCCAAACTATAGTCGAGAATAGTTTGTTCGAAACTAAAGGCCAAGAATTGGTGTATTTAGTGCGCGATTGGGATCCGAAAGCAACAAATGTTAAGAATAAAAACTATTCGTTTGGATTCAAAGGCGGAAACAATTACCGAAAACAAGAATTCGGAGAAATAGAAGTCGAAAGTTATTTCGATGACATTAAATGCTATCTATTGCCGGCCGCAACGGAATGTGGCAAACTAACTGGCTTAAATTTTGATCAACTTGACAATAACTATATAAGCAAACTGTCCGAGTTAATTAAATCAAACATGCTTAATATTGATAATTGCGAAGTCACGAGAAATGACAAAACGAATGAGTGTTTGAAATCCGAAGAACTGGTTAAACAAATTCAGGTTTTTATTAATGAATTAAATGAGAAAATAGTGGCAAATGTTGCGGTCAATGAAAATATTGGAAATGATATCGAAAATCATGTGATGTTCGAATCGAGTAAAGCCGATGATACGGATTCAGATATTAATTTAAACAGTATATTTTCTGTGAACGATAGTTCAATCAGTAAGCATGCATATACTTACACTGCCGTCGAGAACGAACAGCCACGAGTGCGACGAGACTCGACTGATGCGGACTTATCGGCAAAGACTGACGAATTAGTCGAAGTAATTGAGCATGGTGGTTCGGATGATAGTGAGCTGATTGGCAGATTTCACATGAACTTGACTGATTTAAGCGCTGGCCAGAGGTATGAGTCGCCGATTATAAATAGCAGTAATGACTGCGAATATACGCCACTCGGGACTAAATCCGACGACTACACCGTTGCCTGTAATCCGAGTTTGAGTAATTCGAATGAGTCTTTAAATAGTTTCGAATTTGTTGATAAACCGGAAAAGAGCATGCTAGACTCGAATGCAAATGCCGATGAGCATGCTAATTGTTTAGCCCCGTCTGATCGCCCTAACAAAGCAACTGATCAACAGTACAGCGAAGAGTGGCTCAAAAGTCTTGATTTACTTCAGATCGAAAAACTAAAGGTACAGAATATTTAGTGCAAAATATTTTAAAATTCCTATTACAGTTAGAAATATAGCATGCAATGTTTTATTTGTTTTATATTTGAATTTATTTATATCTAAATAATAATGAGTGATTTACCCTAACAAATATTTTTATGTACTACTTGCAGGGACGATTTAATCAAGACATTATAAAATTTATTAATTCAAAGCCATTCATATCATTAGATGAGCTAAACACAAAATATCAAGAACAAAAGTTGGAATATATTAAGTATTTCGAAACCAATATAAAGTGTAAAAGCAGTGAATTTGTTGTAGAATTGAATGAATTTCTTGAGTATGAGTTGAGTCGTCAATACGAAAGCATTTGCAAGGAATACAACGAACGACTCGAAGCGGCAAAGAATACAACTGTTGAGCAGTTATTCAATAGCTTTCGGCTTAAAATAGATAGTGATTTTCACAATAAATCTGTCGAATACAGCGATTTGCATAAGAAATACGTCGAATATAAAGAACAAGAATATGAAGAGTTAAGACGACTTGTTGGACACATCGCCGAAATTTTTACCAATATATCGCTTAAAGTAAGTAGATTAAGTAATACCTAATATACAGCATTTTTTTTGTAAAGAAAAATGCATTTTACTTAAAAATTCTGCGTTTAAATTAATTAGCTAAATAATTTCTCTTTTCTATTACTAATACACTGATTCAGTATAAACTTATCAAGTAATTTTTATCATTAGCTAAGCAAGAAAATTGATAAATATATTGACGATTTGAGAAATGATTACTTCAAACGAGAAGCACAAGAACTACACGACGTTTGCCAACAATTAACGATTGAATACAAGAATACGACGGAATCGGAAATAAGACAAAAGGAATATAATACTGAACTCAGATTATCGCAAATGTGTCGAACAGTCAAATCGAAAACATTAGAAAAGTTTGAGCAGAAGTTCAAGAGCTGTAAGAATAGGGATGTTTACTATAAATATAAAAAACAATTAACGCAAAACATCGACGAAATTGTTGCCGAACTTCGATCACAACTAAACTTAAGAAAGAGTTTTGAAATTGTATTCAAGTCTTCTTTAGATATTTACGACTCGACTATTCAAAATTGCATTGCAACTGCGCTCAAATACAAACTTGATAATTTTCTGTCAATCAATTGGAATATCGGTGAATCAGATTTAGATAGATTTCACACCGAATCCAAAGACAAAGCATTTATTGATTCAATAAAATATATTCAAAAGAATAGCGAAATCAATAAGAAATTTGCGAATATTTTTGAGAAAAGTTTCGAAAAGTCTTTATCCGATAAACTTGATATTTATCGCGCAGTCATTACCGCTATTAATAATTATTTGAATGAGTGGAATCTAATTTTACATGATTATAAATATTGTGAACCGAAGGTCCTTCATAATAAAAATAAGATTATAATTCAGAATCGATGGAAAGTTTTCGCACATCTCGACGACAAACTGCTGAAGGAATGGCTTTCATATCTATTCAACAATTTGTTTGAGAAAATACGGATCAGAAACGAGAAACTAATGAAAGGTTTGGAAACGGATTTCAAACAATGTTTTCAAAACGCACTAAAGAATTACAACAAAAATATGCGAAAATCAATTGAAAAATTATTCCAATTAGAGTTATATGAAATTGATTTGAATCGACTTCACGGCCAACAAACACACAAATGTGTTGCGGAGTTAGTCCAACAAATGTCTGATTCGGACGAGAGTTTGAAATCGAAATACAGAACAGAATTAGAGAACCGATTGAACGCAAGTCTGAAAACATATGAAACCGCTTTGCAGTCTATCTCTGACTACCGCTCGAAATGGATCGACACTCTGAACGGCTGTCGGTATATACCGAACAGTGAGAGACAACTATTGCATAGGAAGTTCATTACAAATAACTCGAATAGTTGTGACGACGAACTTAAAGCACTAATTAATGGGACTATTATGAAAATTTATAAAGAATTCGAACAAAAATTTGAATGCATTAAAAATGAATGGCCAGAAGAAAAATTGACCCAACATGCTCAAAATAAGAATTCAACAAAAATGAGCTTGGCTGATTCAAAAATTAAATCAGTAATAAATGTAAACACAATAGCTGAAGATAAGGAAATAAATATAATGGAAACAAATGAAACTTCAATGGCTATAGTGTTCGGTCGACACCATCTCTATGCAGCCAATTATGAACAGGAATTGCGATACATTTTAAACAAAAATAAACAACAATTTCGACCGAATTTGGTGGCAATTACTGACCGAATATTATTGGGATTCGAGGCGAAGGAGTTCTACGATGTGTGCGACGAAAGCGTTTGCAAAGACTTTGATATAAAATGTTTGTTAACAAAAACCAGACTTGACTCACCGGTATATACTAAAGACATATTAAACATTCCGTTCAACCTAACCAAACAAATGCGAGTCACTCTTCAGACCAAATCAATGAATTCCGATCTAAGTATCGAATCATTGATTGCATTACAAGTACTGGACATCAAAGCAGACGCCGAACGGCAGACGACAAGTCGGGTATCGAAAGCCGTGTTTACGGTTCCGACGAATTATAATATACGGCAACGAAATGCACTCAAAAGTGTGGCCAAAATAGCGGGCATTGAATACACGGAAGTGTTACCCGAAATCAGTGCGATTGCGATATGCTATGCCTACAATAAGGGAAACTACAGAAAGTCTGAGATAAGTGCCGCTGCGATCGGCTACGCCTACGAGAAGAATAAAAGAACTTCTGAAAGCTCTGAAAATCGGGTCGTATTTGTTGTAATCACTGATAATAACTGTGATTTAGCCGTTTGTGACATAAAAGACGTCACGATTAATTATCGGCATTTAAGTCATTGTCAATTGGATGAAATTATAAACAAGAAAAAATTAACATACAAGAAAAAACATACAAAGTTTATTGCCGAACATCCAATTCAGTTCGAGCCATTAAAGCAATGGTTAAAAGAGCAATTTAGAACTACCATTCAGTTAGAAGATTGCACAGGCATACTGATTGCCGGCAGTTCTCCATTGGTTATGGATCTAAAACTTTACATTCGATACAAAAATCAAATCAATTTATTTATTTGCGATCCGAACCATATTATTGTGAAGGGAGCGGCGATTTTCAGCCGAACACTTACACCGGATAATCGATACAAACATTTCGATATAATGGACATCACATTAAACGCATTCAGTTATCAGATTAAAGGCAATAACTTTTCCACCGGTTTTGTGCAGTTTATCGGCGCGAATGTGGAACTACCGAAAAAAGACTTCTTTCACATAACACCTGTCCCTAACTATAAGAACT
Organism: Metabelba pulverosa; assembly: GCA_034697605.1. Lineage (NCBI taxonomy): Eukaryota > Metazoa > Arthropoda > Arachnida > Sarcoptiformes > Damaeidae > Metabelba > Metabelba pulverosa. Next base: position 11,313 of record JAQIXC010000203.1, on the reverse strand, counting down.
TTCCTCTTATAGTCAATATATTCGAAGGCAATAAACTAATCGCACAATACTCTGTCGAACACTTCGATCAGATTTATTACACTAAGAATCAAAACGAACTCAAATGGTATTCACCGATCATTGCCGTCGGACTCATCTATAGCGGCGAACTGTACGTGAATTTGGGACTCCAGTCCTCAGACGGCCGACACTTTCTTAACTATAATGTGACTCAAATTGAATTGGGATTGACTGACGCGGACGTGCAGATCGAGAAGAGCTTAATCAGTCAGATGCTGACCACAGGTGAGCCGAAGCCAGCCGTCGATGAATTGGTTGGTTTGCGCTCAGCGTTGGAGTCGTGTTATCTGAATGTGAAAAAACGCTCCGAAAGCGACGCAACTCTCAGACCACTCGCGAAGTCGGCGATTGACGAACAGTTGGCCGAAACGCTCGCTGTTCTCAATTCGAGTCAATCAAATAGCGAACAGTTTATTAATCAAAAAACACTTTTGGATAATCTGATTGAAAAATTGCTTAAATAATATTTTATTAATAAACTGTTTAAACAATATATAAATTTTATAAACATTATTATTCTAATTAATTTTTAAAATAGTAAGATTTATTTTTAATGAAATAAATAAAATAACGTAATCATCTGCACTTTATTTGATAGGATTTAATCAAGCAAATTTTTCCAATACGAATATTTTTCAACAAAGCCTTTCTCGAGCGCCAGCTGTTTGTCGCTTAAGTCGAGTTTAATTCGTTCGAATCGCAGCACTTGATTCGATTGCCCGCTTCGGGAGACGAGTTCGGATGAGACGACAAGCGTTTCCGAATTGATTAACTCAATCGACACCTTTTGGACCAACTGTTCGTCTCCACCGCAAAACGGTTTGACTCCCTTAAGCGCATAAATAGCAACCAAGTTTTTGCCCTGATACACTCGTATATTGCTCGCGTGTCTATCGTTTGGCTGCAGATTGATCTGAAACGAGAGCACAATTGGCAGCAAATGGTTGTCTGGAATCAGATTCTGGTTTTGCGTCAAATCGCTGTCTAATAGAAACTCAAACAAATGCGACGAAACTTCTTTCACTTGGATTTGATGGCGACAGTCGGCGCCGAGTGCGCGCATGTACTGCACCGACCCGTTTAGTATCAAGTCGTTCGAGTAGAACCAGTTCACCTTGCTCTTGAAATGCTCTTTTGCGCATTTCATTAACAAATTTAGCAAGATTGAATCGCCGTCAATAACCACATCATCAAGCGAGACGTCCGGTTTTGATTTGTTGAATCTAGCAAGCTCTAATGTCTTCGTGATTATATTATCAATGAGTTTTTTCAGCTTCTTATTTGAACTTGATGAAGATCGTTTGCCCTCGCGATTTGTGCTTGCTTCAATTGGGTTTAATTTCTCAAACACATACGATCTGTACAGTATTTTATTGCCACTGATCTGACAGACGGCTGAATCGCATTCAAAATTATTCAAAATAATAAACAGTACATTTTTTGTTATCGATTTGTCCACATTCTTCGCGTCATTCGCGTAGCCGATCGCAGCGGCGCTTAATTCGGACAACAGATGCACGGAATCAATGGCCGCAATATCGGCCACATCTCGGAACGCCTGTCGCTGTCGGATCGTGTAGTTCGTCGGAAGCGTAAACACGGCTTTTGTGACTCTATTTTGCAATTGATTTTCGGCCAAACGCTTGACGTCGAGTACTTGCAATGCAATCAACGTCTCGACACTTAAGAGGTGTTTACTTTTGAAGTAATTATTTGTGAATTCGACTCGAAATGGATTTTTCGACGCGATTTCGAACGGAAACGACTCGAAGCTAACGCCCTGATAGTCATCCTTTCCGATCAACTGCTTAATATCGAAGTCAATATAATCAAGGTTGTTTAACGCACTCTTAGCCTCCGTTCCACACAGGATCTCGTCGTCAAATGCGATGCAATTCGGTATTGATTTTGAGCCAAATTTATCCAAAACATACTCAAACTTATTGATCCTTGGGTTAAAATACGCCGAGGTTAAATACTTCGGCCCGAGGTGTACGGCAATTGCAGTCGACGTATTAGTTGTAGTTGTGGCAAACATTTTTTGAAAATTGTTCATGGTTAACTCAATTGAATCAATAATTGTATTGGAATTGTGTTTTTGAATTAGAGTATAAAACTGTAGATTAATTGAGTTTTTGATAGTTTGTAAAACCGATTCGTTGTAAGCAAGCGCTTCACTCAATAGCATTGAATGCTTTTTGTTAAATAAATCCCGATTTGTCGCCGTCGGGCCAGTGGACAGTATTTTCTCCATTTGGTTGTTATACAACAGCAGAGACTCGTTTCGGGCTTTGGCTGCGATCTCAACGACTTCCGCATACCTTTGATAGGCACTGATTTGAACGAACTGTTTATGCAATTCTTGGCGCAAACTCTGCTCACAATTCTTGGCCAACTCTCGCTGACTCGGCTTGAAATCGCAATTCTTGTTCACAACGTCTAACGTATACTTCAATAGTTTGTCGAACATCTGTTTCACGTCCATCGGTTCGAACAAACCCGACATTAGTTTAGATATTAAAGTTTGATGAAATAGTTTGATCGCCAACTCAACCGCTGTTTTGCCAATTTGTTGCTCGCATTTCTCGATTTCGCTATTCTTCTGCTGAATCTCTTTAAAGCATTTATAAATCAATTGTTGAATTAAAGCCGTCTTTGAGTTAATTGATTTCAAATTGATTTTCTCCTTTAACTTGCGGTTGATTTCGCTGATGTCGATCGGATCGACGTATCGACTCGTTTTGAATATTAGTTCCCATTCTCGCAGATAATTGTCGATTACGTCCAAAGTGTTGACTCTATAGTCCGATAATTTCCATTTGAAATAGTTTTCCAATTTTTCGATATAAGGAATTTGGTTTATGCCAAGCAATTGATTCTCAATAGAATGTAAGGACAGAACAACGCATTTGCTGTGAATGTCATTCAAATTCTGTTCATTAAATTTTGTATGAAATTCCTTGTTTAACATATCAGACATCGAATTCTTGTACACAATTTCCGCCTCTTTTCGAAGATTTTCAAACAGCGTTCCATCAAAAACCTCTTCTGTAGTACCTTCGCTAACATGTTCGTCCAAGTTTGATCTTGCCAAATTGTCATTTACTACAACTTGCTTCTCACATGGTAATTCATGTATTGGTTGCAAATATTCAAATTCCCCAAGCTCAGGATCTAGATCTTGATTGCTTTGCTCGCTTTTGTCATGCTCAATTTGTTTATCACTTTCTAATAGAGAATCTTCATTTACACTAGTTAATTTAGGAAGATCAACATGTTCATTAATTCTCTGTATACCAGTATAGCTACGAAATTCAGTTTCGAGTAGTTTATAAAATATTTCACTAAATGTGACGGTTTTTGTATCCGATGCTAGCATTGAGTCATTGAAGTCAATCAACGAGTTTTCGTTTGAAGTGTTCAGCTCTTTGTCGCAATCGGTTGACTTGTTTTGCATTTCGGATATGTTTTCATATATTGCTTCGATGTACTAAAAATAAATTTTAAAGTTGTGTTATTGTGTTTGTTACAACAATTAATTTTTAATAATATAAAAATTTATTTTTTTAAATATTAATGAAAATTTTTATTTATTAAAGTAATTATTTTAAAATAATTATTGTTACCTGATTGTCTAATTGTATAAATTCACCAGTCTTGGCATGCTCAGTTTGAGGTGTTATAGTTGTTCGAAAATTATCAACAATTTTATTGATTTCTTGTTTAATATTTTTGATAAATTTGTCTAAAGTCTGGTCTTTAAACTCCGACTCATTTTCGTCAATAATTTTGTCATTTATTTGCTTATCGGATGAAAATAATTCCGATTCTTTGCTCGACTGCTGTGTAATCAGATTATTATTCGCATTATCATGCTCAATCTTCAAATTATTTAATTGCTCGGATAGTTGTTTTTCAAACTTTTTGATAAACTTTTTACTGCCAAACGTGCATTTTTGTCGAAAATTAATCTGAGCAAGTTCAATTAAATTAATCTTGACTTTATTAGACACTTCTTCTTCTGTGTTCAGTTTATTTTCATTCAATAATTTACTCATTTTTATGAACTGATTAATTGAGTCGTTAATAGCAACCAAATTATTGTTTTCGGCTTCGGTTAGAACTAAATTATTTTTTGACATTAATTCGGTTTCAATTATATCAATCATTTTTGTTAGCTGTAAAATATATCAATTAAATTACTATACAGTATTAGCTATATTAGTCCAATTTATGATTAATAAGCAATGTAAAAACTTACTTGATTGTATTGATCATCAAACAGGTCTTCACTCTTATCGGCAAAGCTATCTCTAAACGATTTAATGACTTTTCGTTTATGAAATGCTATTAATTCGCGTAAATCGATTGATTCGATAAATCGATCTTCGAGTTCGACGTCAATATTGCTACGAAATAGCATGCTCAATTGTTGCACCTTTGTTGACACAGTTTCATATTCAGCCGAACCGATTGGAATCGGGTTTAGATTTGTGCGCTTCCGAGGCGCCGGCAGCGGAACTTTCGACATGTTTTCGCTCATTTAGTAATTTATTAACATTTAAGTTATGTATTGTTTCTATTACTTTAAAAAAATTAGTTTCACTTAAAATTATATAAATAAATGTCAATAAAATTTACAATAAAACTTCATTTTGAAATTAATCATTAAGTTATCAAACTTTTGAAAGATAAGATATTATTATTTCTATGTTACCTGTTATTATGAAATCTACCTTTATACAGTAGTAGCTATTTAAACAACAACTACGTTTTTATTTAGAGAATAAATATACAGTCGGTGGAATTTAAGAAAATTGAAGTTTAACCCGATTTTCTCGGGAACTACTAGACCGATTTCAGAAATTTTTTATTCAGATTCTTTAGAATTGACCCCCGCATCTTCTGTATGAAGAAAATTTTAAAATAAGTTTTACTTTTCAAATAGCAGCAAAACATAGTTTCTAGATTTTTGAAAATATCAAATTTGCTAATAGCAAAAATTTTTATTTTATTATTTTTTTTTAAAGTTTATATTTATTGATGTTAAGATGTTTATGTTATGATTAAGATGTTAAGATTACATCAGCAATTGCATAGTTATTTAATGTAAATTTAGTAAAATAATCTGCTACAATTTTTGCACTGTATATTAAATTTTGCTCTGTATTATCAATATATCGCATTTATAGCTGTTATTTAAAAAATACAAAGTATTTTAAAATTTCATCCATAGCACGGAAACGGGAGAATATCTTGAATATTTCTAATCAATAATCTTCGAAAACAGAAATGTAAGAAACAAAAATTCTACATAATAACAAATTTGATATTTTTAACAATCTAATAACTATGTTTTGCTGCTATTTAAAAAGTAAAACTTATTTTAAAATTTCCTTCATATCGAAGATGCGGGGGTCAATTCTAAAGAATTTGAATTAAAAATTTCTGAAATCGGTCCAGTAGTTCCAGAGAAAATCGGGTTAAACATAAATTTTCTTAAATTCCACCGACTGTATTTTCTAAAAAAGATGTTTTAAATTAATTAATATGATTGGATTGGATTAATATTTATCTTGATAAAATAAAGCCTTAAAAGAAATTAAATAATATTTAGTTAAATTTTGTTTTAAGCATTGAAAAAAAAGTTAAAATAATTTACATAAAATGCCCTTTAAATCCACTGTTGGGCTCAAAGTCCACAATCGGGTAAATTAAGAAAATCACCCTACTCAAATGATTAGGGTAATTGCCCACTTGCACGTACAATAAAATAATAGCTAAAATATATAAATAAATTTAAATTCTACTTTTAAATAGTGATGAGATTAAAATTTACACTTAAAAGTAAGAGAATTTGAAAACAAAATAACAATTATCTTGAATAAAAAAATTTTTAAAATGAAACAAGTCAATTGAAAATTATCTTTGAATAGATAATCTTAAAATTATTATTTGCTAAATGCAAGCTACAAAACTAATTAAAACTAAATATTTAATTAATAAAATCAAAATTAAAAATAAAATAATTTTTTCAAATAAAGCTCTTAATTGGAAACAATTGTATCAGAAATCCAATTGATTTGTAGCGAAACGGCGATCCAAATGCAGCGCTGGTGTGTCCACTACTCGGCGCTCCGCCGGTGGCAAAACTCCACTTAGAATACCAATCACTATCGCACGGGTATTATATTCGTTGTACTGCGCGAGCTCACCGCCCGATTCGCCCTTTTCTATAGCAACAATATAATTAAGCAATATTAAAAACTACGATATTAATTATTAAAATATTTGTAAATCCCTACGAGATTTTAACAATGAATTTATTAATATAAAAGCGATTAATTGCAGCTTTGTTCAAATGTTGAATGTATAATTCAAATATCGAATTCGTAGTTAAAATGTTTTCAAAAATATTTTTAATGGATTTGATTTTAATTTCAATCGTTTCAGATATGAGATGTAAGTGATAAATATTAAAGTATAAAATTATTAGTTGCAATTAATATAAAATTGCTTAATTATTAGCAATCAAGGCGTTTGTCGAAGTGGGTGATTATGAAGATTTTTTAGAAAAGGGCATAAATATCCCCGAATGTGGCCATCGATTCAAACCAACGGTTTTCAATATAAGTTTCAGCGATAAGTGTTTCAAAAATAGTCGTCCGAATCGAGTGTTTTATGATATCTCGGGCGCAGACAGACGTAGAGCCGATCAGATCGACGACCGCATATGGAACGGCGATATTGTCAAACACCGCGAAGCTCCCTGGGCTGTCTACCTGACTAATGGCGGTAACTACACACACGATCATCCATGTAGTGGAGTACTGATTACAATGGAATGGATACTAACAGCCGCTCATTGTCTGTTAGTATTGATATATAATTAGAAAATAATGCTTTAAAACCAAATTTAATAAATATATTGAATTGTATTAAACCCAACATTTCAGACCATTTAGTCATTACGTGTATGCGGGCAGTGATCGACGTATGAAAGGAGATGTCCTTCCAGTGCTTCGGGACCGGAGGTTCAAGAGCTCTAACTTAGATATTGGACTCTTAAAGACAAACGAGAAGTTTACTCGCAAGTGGAAAGGCCGACAATACATAATTAACCAAGTTTGTTTGCCCAATGCCAACCAAATCCATACGAATGCAACGACGGATTACGTGACGTTTTTCGGGTTCGGAATGACGGCTCCGAATACTAAAAGCGATTATTTGCGTAAATTTGCAAATGTTTTGAGTAAATACTGTTCGAACGACAATCATCTTTGCGTAGTATATAAAGGCGGTGAGGCTCGCACTTGCGAGGTTAGTACAAACTACTAGGTAGTTTAAATTTACGATTAATTCGTTCAATTAAACAGAACGATTCGGGCGGCGGTCTCGTCCAGTACACCAATAATAATACCCGGGCGATATTAGTTGGTATTCATATCCAGGCGCTTGTGCCGATTGATAAACCCCATTGCAGTGGCCACAGCCTCGCCGCTATTTCGGTCGCCGTTTCGCCGCAAATCAATTGGATATTCGATACAATTATCGCAAATTAAGAGTTGTTTTATTTTCTCATTTATTTCAATTATTTATCCATGTAGAATTATTGTTAATCAAATGTTTGTTTTAATAAGTTTTGTATTTCTCACTTAACAAATGTGAATTTAAGCAATGAACTTATTTTATACCAGATCTGTTTTAATTGAAAATGGAAAATTTTAAAATTTAATTACCTAGTAACATTGGATTAGCGAGTAAAAATTAGATTAAAAGCTATAAGCCTAGAGTTGGGCCCGCATTGCAATTTATATACGATTAAAGCCAAATGGATAGCAGTTTCGCATCAAATCAATTCGATCCTCAATACAAATGATTTTATATCTTGGATTTGAATTTAACTTCCTAACTTTTATATTACGCTTTTATATCAAAAATTAGTATAAAGCTTTAACATATGTTTAGCAAATAACTTAGTCATGTTGAATTAAAGCTTTAAGAATTTAATTGACTGGGAATTTACGTCAAATAAATACACTATACGAATTTACAATCTACCATCAAATACATGCTATCATTTTTGCCATGTATAATTATTTTTCAATTTATAGTAGCTAAATCTTTTTATTATCGCACCTAATTTTTAGAAACTAGAGCCCCTTTGCAAAAAGTAACATGATCTTTTAGATATTCAGCCTTAAAGTTTAAAGCAGTTTTTACAAAATGAACTTGGTAAAAATGGATTTATAAATATTTTTATAATTTTGTTTTGTAATAGGGTATTCGAAAATTAACTATTTAATTTCTATTAGGTTTAAAATTTAACTAGTTAAGTTGATTTAACTCATTTTCTACAATTAATATAGTTAACTTTTAAATGGTAGAAAGACTGTAATATAGAAAAAAAGTGACAAATATTTGGTTTAATTTTATAACTTGTGATCTTGTAGCGGAGTATTTTTTTAAGCATTAGAGATTTTTTTAAAGTTTCTTCGGTTTAACAAATTAGGTGCGATAATGAAAAGAATTAGTTGTTGTAAATTAACAAATAATAATACATGGCAAAAATGGCAGCATGTCTTCGACGGTAGATTGTAAATTCGCATACCGTATTTAATCTCTTATTGATATTGTTTTCAATTATTGTTCAAATAATGCAAATATAATATAATCCTTCGCTCGACTTAATAATAGATCATATTTTAAACAATGGTTTTAATTATTTAGATATTTGTGCGTGATTTATATATACGAAATTTTAATTATGCATTTATCGATATAAAAATTAGCATTCATTTGTTTTGTATATAATTCTGAACTTATAATTAAATATCAAATTAGTCATAAAAATGTTTTGGAACGAATTTTTAATGCATTTGACTCTAATATCAATAGTTTTAGAGTTAAGATGTAAGCGAAAAACATAACTACAAAATTAGTTAATTATTAAATATTTAAAAGCTTGATAGTGCTTAAATTAATATAAAACTTTACTTAATAGCAATCGCCGCTTTGTTCGTCGAAGTGGGTGATTATCAAGATTATGTGGAAAAGGCATAAATATCCCCGAATGTGGCCATCGATTCAAACCAACGGTTTTCAATATAAGTTTCAGCGATAAGTGTTTCAGAAATAGTCGTTCGAATCGAGTGTTTTATGATATCTCGGGAGTAGACAGACGTAGAGCCGATCAGATCGACGACCGTATATGGAACGGCGATATTGTAGAGCAGCGCGAGGCTCCCTGGGCTGTCTACCTGACCGATGGCGACGACATCACACGCGATATATCGTGTAGTGGAGTACTGATTACAATGGAATGGATACTAACGGCCGCTCATTGTCTGTTAGTATTGACATATAATTAGAAAATAATGCTTTAAAACCAAATCTAATAAATGCATTGAATTGTATTGAACCCAACATTTCAGTCGAAGCAGTCATTACGTGTATGCGGGCAGTGATCGACGTATGAAAGGGGATACGATTTTAGTGAACCGGGACAAGAAGTTCCCGGGCCCGCGAATGCCCGGCCACGCTTCCAAGTTAGATTTTGGACTTGTAAAGACTTCAGAGAAGTTTACTCGCAAGTGGAAAGGCCGACGATACCTAATTAACCAAGTATGTTTGCCTAATGCCAACCAAATTCCTACGAATGCAACGACGGATAGCGTAACGTTTTTCGGGTTCGAAATGACGACTCTTAAGAATAAAAACCAATTATTTGCGTAAATTTGCAAATGTTTTGAGTAAAGTCTGTTTAGACGACTACCATCTTTGCGTAATCCATAAAGATAGAGACGCCCGCACGTGTGTAGTTACTACAAACTATCATGCAGTTTTTAAATTCCAGTTAATTTGTTCGTTTGTTCAATTAAACAGGGTGATTCGGGCGGTGGTCTCATCCAGTACACTGAAAATAATACCCGCGCGATATTGGTTGGAATTCTAAGTAAAGCTCTTGTGCCGAATGGACAACCAGATTGTAGTGGCCACGACATCGCCGCTGTTTCGGTCGCCGTTTCGCTGCAAATCAATTGGATATTCGATACAATTGTCACGAATTAAGAGTTGTTTTATTTTTTTAGAAATTTTTTCATTTATATAAATTATTTATCCATGTAGAATTAGTTTAAATTAATGTTTGTTTTCATAATTTTGTATTTCTTGCTTAACAAATGTTGATTTAAGCATTGAACTTTTTTTTTTTGCTGTACCTAAGTTATCAGTCTTAATAGAAAATAATATTTTGTATTTAAAAATTGATTAATTGAGTTAACAGCTATAGGCCTGCAGTTGGACCCGCATTGTAGTCTATATACGATTAAAACCAAATGGATAGCAGTTTCGCATTAAATCAATTCGATTTTAAATATTATTGATTTTTAATCAATGAATTAATTTAAATTATCCCATTTTTATAGTACAATTCTATTTGTCATTAATTAGTATAAAACTTTAATAAAATTTAGCAAATAAACATATTAAATTATAGCTTTTATTTAAAGGAATTTATTTAAAATAAATAATTAATCTTTAATTAATAATATCATTAATTGTCTCAACAATGCAAATATAATCTGTCGCTCGACTTAATCACATTTTAAACTAAGGTTTTAATTATTTAGTTATTTGTGCGTGATTTATTTGCACGATATTTTAGCCATGTATTTATTAATATAAGATTAGCATTTATCTTATTTTGTTCGAAATATTTAAGTTATAATTAAAATATCAAATTTGTTGGAAAAATGTTTTGGAAAAAATTTTAAATGCATTTAATCCTAATATTAATAGTTTTAGAGTTAAGATGTAAGCGATAAACATAATTATAGTATTACTTAAATATAACTTAAATTAAGTAATTAAAAACTATATAGTAACTATAAATAATGTAAAAGTTTACTTAACAGCAATTATCGCTTTGTTCGTCGAAGTGGGTGATTACCCAGATCATTTGTCGATTGGCGTAAATATACCCGAATGTGGCCATCGATACAAACCAAAGGTTTTTAACCTAAGTTTCAGCGATAAGTGTTTTCAAAATACTTATCCGAATCGAGTGTTTTATGATATCTCGGGCGCAGACACGCGAACAGCCGATCAGATCGACGACCGCATATGGAACGGCGATATAGTCGAACAGCGCGAGGCTCCCTGGGCTGTTTACCTAACCGATGGCGGCAACTACACACACGATCACTCATGTAGTGGAGTACTGATTACAATGGAATGGATACTAACGGCCGC
>JAQIXC010000202.1:0-39429 GCA_034697605.1 Metabelba pulverosa | reverse complement strand
AGCTTGCGGAGGGGTTTCTGTAGGGAGAGATTGAACCAAATTAGGCTGAAGTGGGGCCGGAAGAGGGTGAGCGGGAGCGGAGGCGGGCGACTGGGTTGGCGTCTCTGTGTTTGCGGTAGAGGCCGAGTCGGCCGGTGTCGGCAATTCTATGTTAATAGTCTGGATCTGTTGGTCATTAGTCGGGAAGCTTACGGCCGGGAGAGTGACCGGCGGTAGAAATCGTGTATTTTTTTCGGGCACTTGGAAGAGGAACTGTTGTGCGCCGACTGTTTGCATTGGAAGCGTTCGTTGGAATATGAGTCCCTGTGCCGGCAATTCAATCGGTACATACATTGACAGGTCATTGAGTACTGAGTTAACGGTCGGTCTCTCGTCTTCGTACTGAACGGAAGACTCTTTTGGAATACTGTTTCGAATCAACGATTGACTGCTTTGTTGAGCGAAAGTCGCTTTCAATGGCTGTAGAGACGGAAAAGCGATTCGTTTGGGAACTGAAGACTGGGTTTGAGTCGAGAGTGGAGTTAACGGCTGTACAGACAACGGCTGAAACGCTTGAAAGGCTCGCGGAATGAAGTTCAGAGTTTGAGCCTTCGGTTGAGGACTTGGCGTTTGAGTGAAAACGGGTTGAATTGGTTTGAGATTCGGCGTAAAGACGTCGAAGAGTTGGCCGTTAGTCGCGACCGATGGCTGCGAATCTGGAGAATAGGTTTCGATTGGAATCGATTCGTTCTGTTTGAGTAAAACCAGCGAAGACTGGGACGGGTTTAGGATTCGCAGCTGAAGGGGCTGTAGCTGCAGAGGCGGCAGATCGAAGACGTACGGCTGCTGACCACCAGGTGCTTGCGGTTGGGATACCTGAGCGCCGTTTAGGCCAAAGACGAGGCACAGCAACAGAATCTGCAATTGAGTCGAATTAATGAAATTGTTTGCAAACTTAGAATTCAAAAGCAATTACTTTTTCGAACATATTTTCAAAGTTTTTGCCAAAGATTTGGTTAAAACAAAGTTTTGACGCGTTTTGAGTGAATCCGTACTAAAAGTGAATCTTTAAAACACTGATTGTAAACGAGTTTCAGACAAATAATAAGCAGTTTTTCTAATGCCCGGACTTAAAGAGATGAGAGTTTAACCCAATTCTGACGACTGCTTCGAGTGATACGAATCAGTTCGGAGAGCAATGCGAAGACCCATCGCTTTGGACGCCAGAGGCAGAGCTCGAAGGGCCGACACTTTCCGAACCAAACATTTTTTTAGTCCATTAATGACTGTTAAAGAGTTCGACGATTTATGGCACAGAAGGAGACGTGAAATATGGCATTGAGTGCCAGACTCCTCATTACGAAATTTACGATGTAGTTCACCCCAAGACAATCATTTTGGAAATAACAGATTAGAAAAGTTTTGACTAATTATACTCTTATCGTGTTTTTATTGACACAAAATTTCCATAAAATAATTCATTCATAAAACAAATTTAACCCAAAATAAAAAGCAAAGAATTTCATTCAATAAGAAAGTAGAGAAACAAATAATTTTTTCGCGAGATTTTACGCTTATTTTAGAAAACATTTTATTTTGTAATAAAACCTAAAATATTGAAAAATTCACGCGAAGTGTGAATAAAGTATTAGAAAATTTAAAAACTTATTCATTATTTCAAAGTTATTCAGAAGCGACGGATCGTTTGATTAGTATTTTTGGAAATCTAAACGAAATCCAAGAGATCTTCGAAGACAATGGCCAACAATAACGGCAATAATAACGTCGACGTCAATGATGACGACGACAATCAGAAACTACCGGAAGAGGTCTGGGCGGCGGAGATGGCCGACGAAGAGTACGACCCGGAGGACGACGCGAATGTGGCCAATCAGCCGGTGCCGGCAGCGCAACCACAACCGCCACCAGTAGTCATACCGCAAATGCCAATACCAGAAGCGCCAGCTGAGGCCCAGCACGAGCCTCCAGCCCCTCAACCTGGAGTAGTCGAACAGCCAATACCCGAACAGGCAGTTGAGGCCCAACCCGAGGCACCAGCGCCTCAGTTCGACCAGGCGTTGCAGGGATTCGCCGACGAGCTGATACCGTTAGGAATGCTGCCAAATCCGGCCCCAGCACTGCAAGGGCTGCCCGGGTTAGGACTGGAAGGACAGCCCGCAATAGGACCGGAAGGACAGCCCGCGATAGGACCGCAGCCCGCGATGGGACAGGAGGGACAGCCCGTGATAGGACCGGAAGGACAACCCGCTGTAGGACCGGAAGGACAACCCGCTGTAGGACCGGAAGGACAACCCGCGGTAGGACCGGAAGGACAACCAGCTGTAGGACCGGAAGGACAACCCGCGGTAGAACAGCTCGAATCGATGGAAGAAGTCGATGATGTGTTCGCCCAACAGTTGGAACAGTTGGCCCACAATTTCCAGCACCCAATCGATCCGCAAGAGCCCGGCTTTCCTCAGTTTAACGATTTTATGGCCAATCATCCAATGCCTGCAGAACCACCATTAGTCGAATTGGCGCCAATAGTCGCGGCCCCGCCGGCGGAGATACTCAACAACATGGCCCGACCTAATCAGGCGGTTCCACTGCCGCGACAAATGCGACAACAATTCAATCAATGGCCCGAAGAAAGACGACAACAGTTTTTGGCTCAACTGAGGGAACAGTTCAACGACGTGTTGGGGCCGGTAGGCAATGCTGGTGCGCCTAATGCGGGTGAAGAGGCTGTACCGGAAGTGCCGAATCTGGATCAGTTCAATGATGAGGACGACGACAATGTGCCGCTTATACAGCCCGGCCTCCTCGAAGAAATGTTCCTGGACGACAGGGTGCAGATCGCACCGGACCCTCCCCATGAACCACAGTTGGCGGGACAGCACACCAGTGCTACCGATGAGACACACAACCCGATAGTCGAGAGTCTGAAGAGAGGACTAAGGAATTACAGCGAAGAGAGGGAATTGAGAAATATTCGCAACTATTTAAGGGGTCAGCCGTTCCCGACCCTCGAACCCCACTCAGCGGCACTTCCAAGCGCCGGCAGAGCCAACATATCTGAACTGCGCGACCATCAACTGCGCGATGTCTTCCAAAGACTCACATTTCAGGGACAGGCGGTGTTGTCGGGCGTGTGCGCGCGTTGGCAGAAACTCTTGGCCGACTGGGTGTTTGCGGATCAGACCTACTTGTGGTTCGCCAACGAACAGCACAATACCCAACGCTTTCTTCCGATCGACGACTGCTGTGACGACTGCCGCCAAGTGATGGCCAGCGAACCCGTCATTCGAGTCGAGGCCGACATTCTCGACCAAATCACGAAACATGTGTTGGACGGAACGCCAAACCTCAAGTGCCTCAGACTCTACAGGTTTTCCTTATCCAAAGCGTATGTGGTGTCGATGTTGCACCGGAAGTGCGCACAACTCAAGCACCTGGACCTCACCGAATGCGTCGACCTGGACAAGAATGTGGTGCAACTACTTTGTGGGTTCAAGAGCCTCGAGCACCTCATTCTCACCGCAACCAACTGTACCGAAGATATGTTGCGCCTCATTGTGAAGAACATGAGAGCACTCAAGACTCTAGGCCTGGCCTCGACTCTCATCTCAGGCAAGGCGTTGGAAAACTTGAGCCGAACTGTCCGGCGCCTAGACATCCGCTACTGTCCCAATCTGACGCACATGGCTTTGGATAACTTTCTCATGCATTCGCGCCCTCTCCAGCACTTCAAGTTCCAGGCCGTCGGCCGTCACACTCTATTCATAAGCCTTGCACTCAATTTCGAGCGCTCTCTCACTCTCCTCGAGATGGCCGGTCCCGAGAAGGAGATCGTCGTCGATAGCCTCACCTTCATGTCCGACCTGTCCAAGTTGACTAACCTACTAGTGCTGAAGATTGGCGAAAATATTTGGCTGCCGTCGCAAGCGTTTGGTGCGATTGTCGTCGGCTGCCGAAAGATACGGGTGTTTGCCATGAAGTTCTACGCCGGAGGAAGGGATTCACTCAAGGAATCGGATCTCCAGAAAATTGCCGAAAACTGGAAGGATGTCGAACGGCTTGAGATCACACACTGCCCGGTCATCGGCGCGGCGTTCATGCGGTCGCTGCTACCTCTGCCGCACCTGCAGTGCCTCGACCTAACCGAGTGCTCGCAACTCAACGACAACTTTATGCCGGAAGTGGTTTCCCGACTCTTTCGCCTCAATTACTATGTTTTGGACAACTGTCTGGGTTTGGGAATTCGGACGTTGAATGCGATGGTAATCCGGGCGCACCGAATGGGTTCGGAGGTACTGAGTGTGTCGATGCTCCGGTGCAATATGCGCAACATCCCGTACCTCAAGGCCAAACTACTGCCGAAGAATCTGCGCATCACTTACGCGAGTCTTTCGGGTAGAAAGTACACGAGTTTTGACGGACAGCGGACCCGATTCGGCCGAATGCAAGACATTTGCTAGACTTCGACCACTCGTAGCATATCTTCAGTCAATCGATTCGTTGAATTCAAACACATTTTCTCGTTTATGGCTAAGAATTTCTTCGTCGGATCACAATTCGGACCACAATTCGCATCATTTGTATTTCGAAAATCTCTTTCAATAAAGTCTTAGAAATTATTTTGAATTCTTTTATTGTTTTAAAACCTAAACCTAAATGCTCTTCAATCCATGCATTTGTCTATTAATTGTAAGCATTTTAGTTCTGCTCATATAATAGCTAGAATCAAAGACAAGACCATTTTAATGTTGTCATGTTCGCTTTTTAAGTATTACCAATTTAGTTACGCAAAAATTAAAAGATTATTTTGTTAGTAAAAAATTAACGCATGAATATTAAAGCTACAATTATGGTCATGCTAATAGATTTATAGGAAATTGTCAATTGTTTAAAATTCGACAAATTACAAAATTGTATCGAATTAAAACCTAAAAGCAATAATTATCAAACTTCACAAGATTAAAATACAAATACAATAACTTATATACGCCTATTTTACAATTTATACGTTCAAAATTTATTTAGTTTAAGACAATTTCTGCCATTTTCGTTGATTCTACCATTCATTGGACGCCATTCATTTGTTGAGAGTTCTATATGGACTTGTTAATTTATTTAGCATGAAGTTTTACCGCTAACTCGTCGAACATGTAACAAAAATTAGTACTGAATTCTATAACTAAGACATTTCTTACCATGCATCATATCATATAAAAATGGAGTACTTATATGGAATTTTAATTTTATTTTAAATATAATTTCAAAACAACCATGTTGACATTATTTTGTATTATAATAATTATTATAAATGACTAAATTTAACGAATATATGTTAAACAGATCGGAAAACATATAATTAATGAAAAATTTTCTTTCAAATCAAACCTCAAATTCCTGAGACAAGTAAATCAATTATAATATTTGAATTAAAGTTTAAATTTCGAGTTAAAAAAAACTTTTGCGTAAAACAAAAGTAAAGCAAATAATTAGAAATTAAGTTCAATAGAAAAAACTTTACATTAAATTTGAGCTCTTCTTAGAATTAAAGAAATGCACAAAATGTCGGCTAAACTATAAATTATAGAAAATTCTAAACAAAAAAGTGCTAATAATCTGATGACTTCTAACGCATTAAATGATTTCAAATTTTAATTTAATCTTAATATCCGTCGCTATCCTAAGTACAGTCCGGCGCCGACACGAGTCGCGTGTTTTATATGATTTATCTGAGCGCTCAGTGCGAACGTGAAGGGAAGGGGTAATAGTTTCTTCTCTAACACCGCACCGACAGTCCAGTTGCTGTCAACCATTCCTTCGAAATGATTCGGTGCACAAAGTGAGCAAATGAGCAAGCTTATAATCAATGGTAAAACTGCTAAATACCTCTAAAGACCAGATTAGCTTTGGGCAGATCGACCTGGTAGCCGAATGAGGCCGTGCTCTCACCCATCCGTAGGTTAGTCTCGACTTCAACCCCGACCTACACCGCAATTCAAACCCGATTTGAGTTAAAAACTACAAAATTTCAAACAATTTAGTCTCCGATTACCTGAATATTTTCGCCGCCTTTTTGATAATAGCATAGATGAGCGCCGGAGTTACTGACGGTTCCACTCAGTGTGAAATTGTTGGCCGACGTGTACCGACCGGCCAGTGAGAGGACTGCCAGTGAAAGCAATGCACAAAAACTTAGTTAATAAATAAAATTGATTTTTGTATTCGGGTGAGTCGTGTCTGCACTTTACCTGCAATCTCATTGCCGGGAATCTGAGGCCCGTACTGATAGGCCAGTTCGCCTCCCAGGGCGATACGAGAGGTCACGTTTTGCAAGTAGTGAATGACCGCAACTCCGGCCGAATTCAAAACGTCTACATTGCCTAAAGTCAACGACGCCGTGAAGTCCCGGCCCTTGTAGTCGGATGTGAACTGAGTGGCCACACACTTCGACTCCTGTATCTGAGCCCCGATTTGCAGTTTGATTCGATCGCCAATCAGGTGAAGGATTCGAGAGTTCAGATTACCCGACGGGTCGACCTCACCGTAGAGTATCGGATAGGCCTCCGACGGCGACACCTGTTTTGTGCCGATATATGTGGCGCCGAACCGATAGCCGGGCGGAACGGTTACGCCGTTCGACATAGTGATGGTGTGCGACAACTGGAAGTGATTACTCAAACCTTTGTTGACTATCACACGCGCGCCGTCGAAGGGCATCGGAAACACCTCTAATCACAACAAATCCATAAATCAATTAAAATCAAAATTAATGGCCGTTTGCGGCAAACCTTTGCACTTCTTGTGCAGCTCTTCCATAGATCCCGGATTCACATCGCCCTCATTGGCGGCGGCCGTCGGCTGCGGTTCGGCCGCCGATGTCGGCTGTGGTGGCGGCGCCGCAAACGAGGGCTGCGGCGGCGGTGGCGGCGGCGGAGCGCTGGCGGACACTCTGTTACCCATACTTTCGGTGAGTCTATCGGTTAGTCTATCGGTCAGTCTGTCGGCACTTCGTCTTTAAAAGACCAATAATTTTATCTCAAATACAAATTTCAAAACCATAACACGCTTTCCATCCGAACATAAATTACGTCGCCTTTCATTCAGTCCCCTCTACTCTTGTATGTCGGCTCTTGGCGTTGCGTTTATAACGTAATTAATGGTAAAGTTTTCTGATAAGCATTTTAATACTTTATTTACTTTCATCGCTTAGTAATGCAATTCATGTAAAGCGTTGGCAATATTTTCGGCCGAAATATAATGAATTCATTTTAGTTAAAATACACAAACCGACGATTTTTATGAATGGCCCACATCACTTCTCCCCATTTCAAACACCAGAGCCCTTTACAATACTAATTGTAGCTTAATCATATGATTAGGGCTGGATTCTTGAATTTCATTGGTCGACGCTTTTGTTCAAATATATAGTATGTGAAAAGGGGAGAAGCGATGCGCGTCAGCTGTTCAATGGCGGCGTTTGTTTATTTTCCTTAGAGCAATTTCACTCTAGCGTTTATATTGCACTATAGGAGCCATGAAATGGTTAGTTATTGCGTGACGTTATTGATGAGTGTTTTCGTTCATAAGAATCGCCTAATTATGAAGTTCTCGCTTCAGATCTGATTCATCCGATAATTGATTTCTTATTTTCTTAAAACTTGTTATGAATTCAAGTTTTGGAAACAATTTGTTATTGATTTCCATTCAAATCAAAACTCAATTCACTGTTTCATCGTTTGTCAGCCAATTATTTACTCATTTTATTCAATTATTTTTCGCTAATTTTATGTAAAAGCGATAATAAATCTCAGATTTTGACTGAAATTAATCGACAAATGAATTAATTGATTGCAATGAGAGAAGAGGTGGAGAATGAGCCGAATCCCCGACAGGCCGTCCATTCGGGCGCTTCCGCACCAAATGTACGTCAGCTCTGAGTCGAGGGATATGTCTATCGATTCTTATGACCACTTATTTGTATTCGACGTCTAATTCCAAACAATTAACTAATAGTTAATTCAATTTAATTAATATAAATGTCATTAATATATGAATTAATCGAAAATACGTTTGCATTGAAAGGCCGACAATAGCGTTGAGGAGCCGTCGGGCGAAGGGAACGGGTCGGGAGCGGCGAGCGGCCAGACGGGAGAGGCCGAGCCGGACGTGAGTGGCTTCGACATCGTTCGGGCGACACAATACGGAGCGTTCGAACGATGCAAACAATTAGTCGAAAACGGATTCGATGTCAACGAAAGAGACGCCGAAAACGTAACACTTCTTCATTGGGCGGCCATTAATAACAGACGGGATTTGGTTAAGTACTACATCGGGAAGGGGGCGGCCGTCGACGCCATCGGCGGTGACCTCCAGTCGACTCCCTTGCACTGGGCCACCAGACAGGGCCACATCGCCATGGTGATCCTACTCATGCAGCACAGGGCCGACCCGGCCGTCCTCGACGGCGAAGGTTACCACCGCTCCATCACTCGTTTGCTTTCGATTCGGGTTTATAGCGAACATCAATTCTAATCAATTTGATCTTGCTACTTGTGATTAGGCAGTAATTGTCTACATCTGTCGGCGCAGTTCGGCCACACTTCCATCGCTGCCTATTTGATAGCGAAGGGTCAGGAGATTAATGCACCCGATGTTAACGGAATGAGGTTTCAGTCGTTTTTTAATTTATAAAATGAATTTAATATATATTTTGCTATTATTTGGAAATTAATTTTATTTTCCCTTTTTTTAAAGTCCGTTAATGTGGTCCGCATTCCGAGTCAATACGTAAGCATTGAATTGAAATTTATTTGATTTTAGTTTTAACCTGAATTTAATTGCCTTTAGGAGCGATCCGACCCGACTGTTCATCACTTTGGGCGCTAGTCTTGCTTTATGTGATAATAGACACCGAAATACAGCACTTCATTGGGCAGTGTTTTCCAGGAACGGAACGGCAGTATCGCTGCTGCTAAAGGCCGGCGCCAATGGTAAGTCCGCTTCGAATTGAGTTGATTTTGTCATTAAGTTTGACAATAATTTAACACTTATTTGCAAATGTTATCTAAAGAGTTATAAATTTTATAAATCTAAATCGAATTAAATTTGAAGGAAGCTAAATTCTATATTTAAGCAGTGTAGCCGTATATTGATTGCATTGTATAAATTGGATTTTAGTTTATGCGAAGAACGGCGCCGGCGATACGCCCTTAGATATGGCAAACCGCTTAAATATAGCATGGTTATCACAACGACTACAAGCAGTCGAGAAAAAGGATAGAGTTCTGGCACTGTGTCCAGTATTCGGCAAACAGGTGCGTATGCCTGCCCTCAAAGACCGGACGGTTCGCCTGTGGGTGATGTCAGGCTCGCCATTCATCGCATACCTGCTTTTCGGGCAACTGTTCGAATCGGAACTGAGTCTCGTGTCGAAGATTCTGCTCTTTTCGCTCATTTCCGCGCTTTGCTATTCAATGGTTCGGTTTGTGTTCGACGACCGCATATACAATGTTATGCCGATTACGCTATACTTGGCCACAAAGTTCTGGCTTTACATCACTTTCATCACATATTTCTTCAATTGTACGCAAATACTGATTGCTTTTACGGTTTATATTGTTTTTTCGATTAATTGCTAATTATGTACGAATTGTATAGTTTTTAGGCCAATAAGTCTGATTGGATTTGTGGCCACTTCTACGCTCCTGTTCTATAGCTTCTACCGCACCTGCACTTGTGATCCGGGAATTGTAGCTAAGAATCAGGACCAACGACATCGAGTATATCTCAATCCATATATAGATTTGGATTTGAAAACTAATGACTCGGATATGAATTGCAGACAATTATAGAATTGGCCGAAAGAGAGGGTTTCGACCCGAAGTGGTTTTGCAGCACTTGTCTCATTCGAAAGCCTCTTCGGTCTAAGCACTGCTCACTTTGCAACCAATGCGTCGCCCGGTTCGACCACCACTGCCCGTGGGTCGCCAACTGTGTCGGCGCTCTTAACCACAAGTACTTCGTGTGGTATCTAATATCACTCTATTTAGTCATCTTATGGTTCATTTGCGGAACATATTTCTGTGAGACCTGATTCGAACACTCGTTCCCATTCACTGCTCATACATCTAACCGCTTGGCCTCTAACCCATAGACTGGAGACAACATATCGACCCGGAATACGAACTCTTCTTCTCCTCATTCATCGCGAAAGCCTGGAGTTATAGCGGTTGGATCACCTGGTGTGCCCTCAACTCTCTCGTCCACAGCGTTTGGGTCTTTTGTTTGATGTGTTGCCAACTCTATCAAGTAATCCCATTCCCAATCACTCACTCATTATACTAAATATCAAGTTATTAAATATGAAATATTTGCTCAAAACTTTAGGTCATTTGGTTGGGAATGACTACAAACGAGAGAATGAATTGCAAGCGCTATAAGCACTTTAAGCGCAACCGACGCGGGGCTACTGTCAGTCCATTCCAGTAATTATAGACTTCTTTTAATACGAATTTTGCGATTAATTAACGTTTGGTTTGTGTGACAGTCGAGGCGTTTGTCATAATCTGTTCGACTTCTGTGAGTGGAAGTTCTGCCGCTTCTATCGGCCCGACCCGAGGGACTGGAGGTTTGTCTACGAACTCGAAGACGACTCGGATTCCGATGACGACTCGACAAATCATTTTGTTTGATATGATTTCATATGCATTAACTCAATTCAAATCATTTAAAAGATTGAAATTCATTCGACTCTTTATTTTTACGGTTAATATAACTTATATTTAATTGAAAATTATTTCTAGAGATTAGGACTAAGAGATTGTTTAATGAAATAAAATTCTATTCATTTCATTGCGAAATTTGTTTATTTATCTTAATTGTAATTCGAAATAAATGTTATTCGAAAATTTCGACTTCATTAAGTTTATGTTAAAGTATCATGTAAAAATTTTCCAAATCACCCGATAAGTATACATCCTATACTTTTTATGCACAGTATAAAAGTCTTCATAAAACTACTTTTGTTGCTATTTTGTCGATTTGAAACTTTCAATTTAATTATTGCAAAATTTCAAAACGCTTTTTAAATTCTAACTAAAATACTGATTAATAGTTAAAACAATACTTTGGAAATACGAATAGACTTTTGAGTTGTGATTCGAAACACTAGTCACTCGAGAGGCGCGAAATGGCTGAACAGAATCCAAACCCAATATATATGAGTTATCTTAAGAAACGAAAGACTGGTTTTCGGAATCTAATCAGTAGAGCAAAGCAGACACTAGGCTTAGCACAGGTAGCCTTCAATCCGGATTCGGACGACTGGCAAAAGCATTTCCCGAACTGGAAGTCGATTGGAAAGCAATATAAGGAAAAGCCTTTAACGCCATCGCAGGTCCGGTACCTAAACGATAGAAACTTTGATTTCCTTGAAGTTATCGGTAGCGGAGGCTTTGGAGAGGTCTGGCGGGTAAACGCTCCCGACCTCGGAATGGTGTTGGCCTGTAAGGTCTCGTCGTTGAAAAAGTGGCCCAAAAAGTACTATAACATTAGAAATGCCGTTAAGTATCTGTTGAGGGAATCGGAGATCCAGAAGGAGCTAAAGCACCCGAATATAGTCAGTTCCGAATACATCCTCAATATGAGTGACGAGAAGACGGGGTTTCCGTATATTCTTGTCCTCAACTTCATGGAGCTCTGCGATGGAGACCTCAAGTCTCTAATCTATAAATCGCAGTTCGGGTACATGACTCCCGACCAGAGCCAGGTCTGGTTTGCACAGGTAGCTGAAGGGCTGAGGTATATGCACGAACACAATGTGAGTCACTTGGATGTGAAGCCACACAATATTCTGTACAAAATCGACGAATTAGGCGAATATGTGTTCAAACTAACCGATTTCGGTATGTCTAAGAAGTTCCGGTCGAGTGAAGCCAACGTCGCGATTGGCCGCTACGGCGCCGACAGGTATATGGCGCCAGAGATCGTAGACACCGCCAAAGCAAACACCGCTTTCGAGACAAAGCCGACCGATATCTTCAGTCTAGGCATCACTCTATGCGAGGCATTGATCGGCAAAATGGGTAATCCGTCCGAAGTTATCCATTTGGCGCGCAATTGGACTCTCGATGTGTTCAACAAATACGAAATCGACGACTCGTTGGCCGAACTCATTGTCCTCTTGACTACAGAGGATCCGACAAATCGAGTCGACATATACGGCGTCTGTGAACACAGTTGGCTGTTCGGAGCCGGAAATGCTCTGAATTGGGCGCCGGATCTGAATGCCCAGTCAGGCAGTCAATCCGGTCGACCGGCCAGTCATACGGTGTCCTACCAATCGGGTTCAATGAAGCCATTGTACGGCCAAACGCTTTCGTCCGCCGAAGAGCAAATGCCAGCCCTAGAGGGCGACGACGACGAGGAATCGACTCTTCGCTATCCTCGTCGACTCACCGGCTCTTTACAGCCCTTGCGCTCCGACTCCGACACCAAATAGTTGTGCACTTCTATCGACTTGAGGTCTCTTTTCTTCAATATATTGATTCAAATAAAACAAATTTGTTTTAATTAAGTCAATACAAGTTTACTGTATTATAATAAATAATAAATAGTTATAATTAATTAATCAAGCAAAATTACATTTGCGGATATAAGAAGAATCAAGTAGTGGTGAAATTTTAAAACGTAAGTCTATGAATATTTTAGAATATATTCCAATAAAAATATTTGTTTACTACAAATGATATAAAAATGAAATATTTTACATGGTTATTAAATATATATCATACTATATTCTATGATTTATACATTTGTCAAGCAATGCTATCTTACAATAGCATAACTTACTCGTTAGCATATGTTGATTAAAAATTTTAAATTTTACAATGCACAACTCAAAGGTTAATTTTGGAAAATTATTTGTCAAGAATTGTAAAAAATATGCATCAATAAAATAAAATAAAAATTGAATAGTTCGTTTCAGAATTTTATATTTTTAAATATAATTCTAAAATACAATAATCGAAGTATTTATTATTATTATTTTGCAAAATTGTTGGTAACTTAATTGGATTATATGCAAGAATATATATTTATAAACTTTTAAATTATTCTAACATGTAATAAATATACCGTAAAACATTTTATTTTATTATGTCTATTATACTGTTACAGTAGTACTAGTTAATTAATTTAAGTTGATAAAATTAAGGCTGGTTGGTTAGAACTTATTAAATTTTATAAATAAATTTAGTAACAATAGCAATTATAAATAATGATAATTAATAAATAAAATTAAATTCTAAACTTAGTTTTAGTTAATTTGACACATTTTTGTTTAAAATGTCAATTGCACATGATTAATTCGTGCGTTTGTGTAATATGTGTGCAATTTCTTCAGAGTGAGTAATTAGAAATTCTTTTTATCCTTAAAAACGATTCTATTTATTATTAGCATGTAAATTTGATATAAATAAACGTGAATAAATAGAATTCAATTAAAATTCAAGCATTGCAATTATTCTAATCTAAACAAAATAAATTGAAAGCATTAATCTTGGCAAAACTAACCCAAACAAACCCATCCGTTAACTCATTTACGAAAAATGCTTTCAAATTGAAGCGAATGTTTGATAATAATAACAAATGAAACAAAACTTAATTATTTGCCATTAGTTTGACTCGAATTAAGAGAATTATTTGAGAAATAATTTTTCATAAAATACACAAATAGTTCAAACATTACATAAGAGACACAAAATAAACATAAAATTCTAAGCGTTGTTATAAAAGCATATGAAATGAGCAGGGTTAAGAATCGGCGAGTTCTGCATTCCTTATTTTCACATTAAATAACTAACCAAGAATAGTTTGGTCAGGCATTTTAGTTTATTTGAAATTCAAACATGCCTATTTTGTAAATCTTAAGTTATATTTTAAAATTTAAGCATGTAATTAAAAAATCATTTTATTTTATTATATATTTTTAATTTAACAGTTTTTTATATTCTAACATTTTATTTGTTTATTCTAACATTAATTATATATTTAACATTGTACAGTTATCAAATAGCATACAATTAATAACACAATAATCAATTATTATTTGTACTTAGTAATTAACTATTTATTTTATTAGTTAATCACATAATTATATTAAGCTTACAATTTAGAAAATTACTTGAGCAGTTTAAATTATAAAAGATTTCTTGCTCAATTTCTATTTTAGTTAAAATTAATACTGTATATAAGTATTTACCATTGCACAAATCATCCACCAATTACTAACTCTTTTAGCTACTGATAGAGCAATAAAAAGTTGTCAAAAGATATCTTTTATAACACCCATGTATTCGACAACTTAAAGCTCAGCAAACATTAAAACAAAAAATATCTCTTTTGTAGCGAAAGAATGTTTGATTTGATAGGAATAGTAGTAATAAATCAAATGATAAAACATTAGAATCAATACTCAGTAATGAGTGAATGCATAGAATAATTGGTTAGAATGTGTTGAATATGTAATGAAATGTAAATTTCGAGTAAAAACCTGTTGCTCTGCTCGTCGAGAGACTCGAGTGATTCGAGTCGATCGCATCAATTCGGATGATTCGCAACGCAAGCAATGCTGACCTTCACTGGAGAGCAATCATATGATTGACTGCGAGTGTTGTGTATTGACTGATGCCTTCGATTCACTTCATTCAGGCTTTCGATGCATTTAGACATCAATTCATTGATTGAAAACCTGTTTCCAGTCATTCAATACATAAACAAAAACAAAGAATTCAATCGAATCTTCAAAACTAATCCATTGTTTTAATTACGTTAGTGTTTTGACAACTCATTAGAACTCAATTATCGCATGTTTTGTATGAATCGTATTGTCGACTGAAGTCATGTTTCGCTCATTTCTTGCCATTTGCCGCACATTCACCACATTTTCGACACCGAATCCCATTCGACACACATTTGGCGTAAAATCAATTCATTGATTGAATCGACGGTTAGTTTGCGAGCGGAGACGACGCCAGCAATGAATGGGTCGACGAGTGGGTCGGGCGGGCAGTGGAGTGCCGGCCCGGCGGTCATGAGCTGTTTGGCCGCATCGAAGGAAATGGAACAAACCATCCGACGTCTGGAAAGCGGTTCCGTTTTGACCAAATTCTACAATAAGGGAAAGCCGGAGCGCAAGACCTTTTTCGTGCGCCTCGAGACCCGACAGCTCGTGTGGACGACCGGCTCGACTGACCGCAAGTCCGGCTTCGACGGGTTGGTCGACTTGCGGGAAGTGAAAGAAGTGAGGATTGGCTCCATTTCCAAGATTATGGACAAAGTGCTCGAAGAAGACTTCCTCAGGAAATGGGATCGACAGCAGTGTCTCAGTCTTCTCTACGGCCAGACATTCCGCCTGAAGACGCTCTCCTGTTTCGGTATGTCATCGGTTCGACCCATTGTCGCAGTTGTGGAAACTCTTTGCAATCGATTCCATGTCCTCTTCAGTGACCTCTTTGCGCGAATGCGAGCAATGGGTTCGTGGCCTCAGGTTTTTGGTCGAAGAGACGCAAAAGGCTTCGCATTGTCTTCAGTTGGAGTTATGGCTGAAGAAAGAGTTCACTTCGACTGAGAACTCGAAATCGGTGTAAGTCTTGCATTGAATTGACAATTGATTTGTCGATTGACTTAACGCTTGATTTGTCGTCAAATCGCTTAGAATTAGTCTAAAAGAGTTGAAAGGCTTTCTGAACCGAAATAACTGCAAACTCGCGAACAATAAACTCAAGGAATGCTTCCAAGAGGTGGATGTGCGCCGAACCGGCGAAATAGGTTTCGACGGATTCACCACTTTTTACCACAACTTGATTCACGACAACAAGATATTCTGCGAATACTTCGCCTCCTATTCGAACGATCGGTTGCGGATAACGGCTCAGGAGTTGACTGACTTCTTGGCCAACGAGCAGAAGGACGTCATGAGTGACGATCTGAAGAGTGTTCGCAAACTAATGAAAGAGTTTCTGAATGACTCGAAACGCGATTCGAATGACATTTGCTTTACAATCAAAGAGTTTATGAATTACTTGTTTTCGAAGCAAAACGAGATTTGGAACTCAAGACACGATATCGTCACTCAAGACATGAACCGACCGCTCACTCACTACTGGATCGCTTCATCGCATAACACGTACTCCTGTTTTGAGTTTATTTTAATTTAATTTAATTTAATTTAAAACTCATTTTCTTTCGTTTAGTTACTTAACCGGAGATCAGGTGAAGAGCGAGTCTTCGACCGACGCTTACGCGCGATGTCTTCGAATGGGATGTCGTTGTATCGAACGTCAGTAGAAATCGTGTCTTAAATGTCATGATTTGCAGTAAATTTTGTTGTTTTATGGGTCAGTCGACTGCTGGGACGGTCCGGACGGCAAACCACTCATATATCACGGCCACACTCTGACCACTCGAATCAAGTTCTTCGATGTGATTAAGACAATCAATGAACACGCGTTCGTCACTTCCGAATACCCGGTTATCCTCTCGATTGAAAATCACTGCACTTTACCTCAACAGAGATATATGGCTCAGGCCTTCAAAGAGGTCTTCGGAGGTATTGTTCGAAGATTAGCAACAGATTAATGGAATTTTAAATAAAATTGATTTTAAAATCTTGTAATTAAGACCTACTGCTGACCCAACCTATTGAGAGAGAAGGGGTAGCCATGCCTTCACCCAATCAGCTGAAGAGGAAATTCATTATAAAGGTTCGCAAACCTTTCGAAACCTAATTATCTGTTTTATCTGACATTCGACTGCTTTTGCGACTGAAGCACAAGAAACTGCCCGAAGGCTCGGAAGAGAAGTTCATTCAACAGCGGAGTAGTGACGACAACGCACTCGATATGGATGTGAGTAATGCTATAAAGAATGGCGTTCTCTATCTCGAAGACCCCGTCGACAGGGTATGCAATCTAAACGGTTTGGATGACTGCAAGTGCCTAACAGTGCAGCTATTTGTTGGATGTGTTGGATGTGTTGCAGGAATGGAAGCCTCACTTCTTTATGTTGACCTCCGATAAGATGTATTACGCGGAGAACGACCACAACTCCGAAGAGGACGACGAGAACGAGAGTGAGCGCCACAACAGTCTCAGCCAAAGGGATAGTCTGGTCGGCGCCGAAGAGTTGCATTTAGACGAGAAGTGGTTCCACGGCAAACTGGCCGGCGGTCGCAATCAGGCCGAGTCGCTGCTGCACCGGTACTCGCACTTAGGCGACGGCACGTTTCTGGTGAGAGACAGCGATACGTTTGTCGGCGACTTCTCGCTGTCATTCTGGCGCAAAGGGAAGGTCAACCACTGCCGCATCAAACAGAAACAGAAGCGCACCGGCACGAAGTACCACCTAATCGATTCGGTCACTTTCGACACTCTCTACGGCCTCATCACTCATTACCAGTCACACCCACTCAGAAGCCAAGAGTTTTCGATCTATTTGACAGAACCCGTTCCCCAACCCAACTCACACGAGGGAAAGGAATGGTATCATCAGAATATGACTCGAGTACAGGCCGAGGATATGCTCAAACGGCTCCGATATGACGGCGCTTTCCTCGTCCGGCCCTCTGAGAAGGAAGAGAACTCTTTTTCCATTTCTTTTCGGTAAGCCTTTCGATACGCCATTAATCGCTTGAATTGGAACTAATGATTGGATTCGATATAAGGGCTGACAATAAGATAAAACACTGTCGGATCAAACACGAGGGCCGGCTCTACCTAATCGGGAACTCGCAGTACGAAAGTCTCGTCGAATTAATTAGTTTCTACGAAAAGCATCCGCTCTATCGGTTCGTTCGCTTTTGCCTTTGAGTTTCAAAGTTTCCAAAGTTTTGAAAGTTTTGTTCAAATTCTTAAATAAAACAAAATTTCATAGAAAAGTCAAATTAAAGTATCCGACGAATGAAGACATTGTCAGAAGAATTGGTTCTGTGAGTCAAACCACATATTCATTGAATGACAATAAATCAAAAATTAATTCTATATTTGACTGAAAGGAGCCAATGGGGCCGGAAGGCAATTATATGGACCCGAATAGTCTACCGGTGACTGTGAAAGCCCTTTACGACTATAAGGCCCAAAGAGAAGACGAGTTGGCCTTTTGTAAGCACGCGATCATCACTAATGTGTCGAAGTTGGAGGGCGGGGGCTGGTGGAGGGGTGACTACGGCGGCAAAAGACAGCACTGGTTTCCGGCCAACTTTGTCGAGGAAGTCGAAACTCAAGAGATCGCCGAAGAAGTAGATTTGCTTTAGTTGTATAAAAACGTGATTTAAAAATAACTCCTCTTTTGCACTAAACCAGACTTCAGACGTCAGTCAGCCGTTGGGTACTCTTCAAAAAGGATCGGTAGATATCGTCGGCTGTACTGTCATCGCTCAGAACTGGACGGTTCGCAGCAAAGAACACGTGTTTCACGTGTTTCGAGTGGCGTCGCCAACGCAAACGACTCCAATAGACATTGCGGCCCAATCTGAAGAGGAAATGCATGACTGGGTTACGAAGATTAGGGATACCTCTCAACTCGTCAACGACAAGGTTTGGCCGCTTTTTGTTTGACTTAACGTTTCGCGAATTGAGTGGATTTTTGGTTTAGATTAAACAAAACCAAGAAATGGAAAAGAGTTTACGAATCGCTCAGGAATTGTCGAATTTAATCATCTATTGTCGAGCCGTGCAGTTCGTTCCCGAAAGTGAGACCTCTTTGGATGCCATGAAATAAGTTGTGATTTGATTCGAACTAATTGTTGCGTCGATTGTCAGGAATCGGAAACTTCACAGAAATGTCTTCATTTCCGGAATCGAAAGTCGAGAAGTGGTTAAACGCTTCGAACTGTCGTTTTCTGCTGAAGTACAACGAAACCCAATTCACACGCGTTTACCCAAAAGGCGGTCGAATTGATTCGTCGAACTACGACCCGATGAAGATGTGGCTGTTGGGCGTCCAGATGGCGGCCCTCAACTACCAGACGCCCGACCGACCCATGCAGTTGAACTGCGCTAAGTTCAGGCAAAATGGCAGATCTGGTTATGTCTTGAGAAGTGACTTCATGTTTGACCAACACTTCAATCCTTACGACCGAAACACACTTCAAGGCATTGAGGCGTTGACTCTCACCGTCAAAGTGAGCTCTTTCTCCACTATTAGGCGATTAGTCGTTATTAAACCGATTGGCCATTAGGTGATGGCAGCGCGACATCTGACTAAGTCTGGCCGAGGACTCATCAGTCCCTTCGTTGAGGTCGAGATTGTGGGCACAGAATACGACGCAAACAAAACCAAAACCAATACTATTAGTAAGTAATCGATAGACCGGCGGATCAACGATCCGATTGAATGATTGACAACTTGTTATCACTTATAGCCGACAACGGCTTTAACCCGATTTGGAACGAGACGTTCGTCTTCGACATCTGTTGTCCAGATTTAGCGCTTTTACGGTTCGTAGTCTATGACGAAGACATCTTCGGCGATCCCAACTTTTTAGGTCACGGCACGTATCCAGTCAACTGTGTGCGCACGGGTAGGCATTGATTTGAATTGATATGTATTTAGAATCGAAAGTTTGATTGTTTTGTTGGAATTAATTGCGATAATAGGTTACCGAAGTGTTCCGCTTCAGAACGACTATAGCGAGGACCTGGAGTTGACGTCTCTTCTGGTGCACATCAGTATCAAAACAGTTCGGGTATACTATATATCTATTGATTTGTTTCCCTGTCTTAAACTGTGTAGAACTAACGCCTAATCTTTTGTGCCTTTCATGCCTTTCATGCTCTCTCAGCCTAAATCTAATTCTTGTGCCGACGCTAGGCATTACTCGCTTAGTTGAGGCACTGGGAGTTGTTTCGGTGCAGGACTTGTAGACAATATAATTGTTGCAAATATTGATTAATTTATTTGATTTGTTAGACCGAAGACGCGATTTACTGTTCAATTCAGGAGTTGAGGGACAGTTCGCGTGATTTGAACAGAAGGATAGCGGACGCCGAACGGGTTGGCGACTCAATACAGGCGCAACAGTTTCGAACCCAATTGGGTATTATTGAGGAGCAGCTCATCAACAAAAACGAAGAGAGGTTTCCATCAATAGTTGCGTTCAATTTGTTTATAACGTCTAAAATGAAACAATTTATTGATTAGATTGAAGGGTTCAGCGAACGGTGCGCTTAAGTGATCGAAATATATTAGTCATAATAACTATAACCAAGTGATTGAGTGCTTCAAGAATTGGATACTTAACTCATGCCAACACTTATACGGTATTACTTAATCAAAGAGCGATACACTTCCGCACAAAGTGTCGGCCAATTGTTGCCAACATTTACGCCTTAATCAGTAATTACTTCTTCGGAACAAATCTTAAGCTATTCTCGAAAACAAGTCTTCAAACGATTGCCAAAAGATTTTATATTTTGACTATTTATTACTTATTATTATTTTTACAGAATATTGATCTCTATTTATAAGTTTATACAAACTTTTTATTTTTTAAAAAGAGTCAAACATTTTATTAAAACATTTGAACGAATTGTGAATTTGTTTTGTCGTTAATTGCAATTCATTTCAAACGCATTGAAGTCCGCAATCAATGGACTTATTGTTTACTACGGAACCGAAGCATAGTTTCGAGACTCCGGATCTCTTCGGTCTTGTCCTGTTGGGTGCGTTCGTGGAACTCGTCCATAGCCTCGGGCGGAGTGTAGCCGAAGAGGACGTTGTGGTAGAGCGGAAACGTGAAGTTCTCCTCATTAATGAAGAACTTCTTGCCGTTAATATCGGTGTTTCCCCAGAGGATAGTGAGCAGTGAATCGCCGCTAAGGAACCAGTATTTGGCCGGTTTGGCGGCGCCGACACCGCACTGAGTCGTGTGCGTCGTGAACGGCAGATACCACTTCCAGGTGACGACAGAGAACACTCGGCGCTCTTTATTCAAATAGATTCTCAAGACATTGCGTCGGGAGAGCGACAAATGGCCTAAACTGACGAGTATTGCTATTTCGGGGATATGTCGCTCGAAAAAGTTGGGCTTAAAGTGCGGGTCGAGACTGGAGAGGTCGGGCGGTATGAACAGGTAGATTGTGCTCGTTATGATGATGAGGGCCGGGAATATGATTCCCCCGAGACTGAGCACCCGATTCAGTTCGGCCTTATAGACGAGAACGTTGTCCTTCCGCTCGATTCGGTCGGTTTCGAAGTTGTGTTCAATTCCGCGGTCTTTCATCAGAAGTATTCGCCAATAGAGACGAAGTTTCGCGAAATTGATGTCTCTTTTCAGCAACAAATTGGTTCCGCTTTTGGTTCCGCTTTTCGTTTCAAACAATTTCTTTTCATTGCTTTTCGTCAAACACTTCAAACCAAAGCAAATGTTTTATTGTCGACAAACTGTGTACTCATTTCCAAACAGTACTTACTTTCGTATGAATCGATTGACTAATTATATAATTCTGTGAATATATTCGCAAATCGTTTCTAATAAACGAAAACAGTTTTCTCTCAAACAATAATAAATTCATTTTATTTCTCCGAAAAACGAATTTAATTTAATAAATAATTTTAAAAAATTTTGGATTGTTTTCAATTCATTTGCAGTTTCTGTTTGTTTACGTCTAATACTCATTCATATAATTCGTTTCATTGAGAGAAAAGTTTGTAAAGTATTGTTGATTGAGTCTAAATTGAACATGCTTAAATTTATATTACCGGTAATTGCATTTATAGCTAGACTAAAATTTAATGGCACATGGGTATTTAAGCAATTTACTTTTTGTAATAGTTTTTAGAATAAGGTAGAAATATTTTAAATTTTTAATAAACATATTAGCACATTGCACAATTGTAATAGTAAGAATTTCAAATAAGCCAATAATTATATAAATTTTGTTAATTAGCTAAAAGTTTTTATTAATTAAACTGGGTAGTTATCGGATAACTTTATTATCTAAAAACGTTTGATTTTATTCAAAAAAACAAAAAACAAAATTGAAATAAACGAAAAATTTAACCAATAAAACGTAATTGTATCTTGTTTAGTTTAAAACATAAATTCGTTTTATAATAAAATATTATTGTCCCAAGCTATCTGTGCAAAATTAATGTACACAACACGAAACTGTTTGCAAAAATTATCTTATAAAATATATTATATTAGCAAAAGGCGCAATGTAAAGTTTGCGGTATATTATCTGGATTTTGATAATATTTGAGGAATAGATAGCTATAAATGCAAACATTTTGAGGAAATATAAAAATTATAAAATACAACCAAAAAATAGTAAATCAATTAAAAATGTGTAAAAATAGGGATTAAATTAGAAATGAATTAAAATTAGAAACTTGTTAATATATTTGAACTGAATATTATTATATCTAATGAGTGAATAGAATAAGTGAAGCCATTGTTGAGCGCCCGTAGAGGGCATTGGGATTGGGTTTGGATTTCGATTTAAAGTATTATTTATTTTTTGCGAATAAACACAATATCAGAGCCTTTAGTATAGAATTGATTAGAAAAACAAATTAATTGAATGAATGATATGATAAACCATTTAATAATAATTAACAAAACGAACGCTAAATACATATTCCACTCGATTTCGACGCTTTGGTTAGCATTGAATTGAATTAAATTGAAATGATTTGTTGTTATGACTCGATTCGCAATCAAATCTCGCAATTGTTTTCACAGATTTATTAATTGAAACGAAAATTATTTTCTTCTATTTGTTTCGTATGTTTTTCGACTACCAATTCATTTCGTATTGAATGAACAGTTTTGGACAAATGTTTGGCTAAAATGTGATCAAAAGGTTCGTTAATTCAATGAATTTATTTGATTTTAGGCCTAATTTGACGCAAATTTCTGAATCGAATGGTTTGTGAAATAAAATAATTTTCAAATGTTTTGATCATTGAATCAATGATTTGATCGAATATTTCGCAATTGTTTCCAATATTTGGCTCTTTTTCACCCGAATTAGAGACTCGTTTTGAATGTTTGCTTTGAAGACAAGCGAAGAGAATGTCTTATATGAAGAACGAGAAGAACCGGACGAACAACGAGTCGAACAACGGGTTGGCGTCCGAAGTGGTCAACAATAGCCGTCAGAATCAGAACAATAGCTCCAATAACGCGAATAATAGCTATAATTCGCGTTCTTTTGTTGCGACCCAACGGAGGAACGGACCCCAGAATGAGGACAAGTACTACAACAACTCGTATAACTCGCGGCCGACCAACGGCTACGAAGGCATTCCGCTCCAGAAAAGCTCGTCCGTGCAGTCAGACCTGCGACAACTGCGCTCTGGGATCAGGCAGTTCGAGTCGGGAGAGAAGCGCTTGTGGCCCAAGTACTTGCAGGACTTGACGGCACTCTTTCAGACCAATTCATTCCCGCGCGCCGTCATTGAGAAGCCCGGGAGGTATGCCTTCTCCGCAATTCACTCTCGACTTAGATTTCGCATTAATTGCTGAAAATTAACTCAAATTTGAAATCATTTTATCATTATTTGTCTTATGGGCCGACAGAGTGATCGATGACGTGACGCGACTTCTGACCCGAATCTTAACGACAAAACTATTCGCAGATATAATCAAAGAAGTGATTGAATGCATGTCTGCCTTCAGCTCATGTCTGGCGCATCACTCGCGCGAACTCTTCAATTGGATGTTCGAGTTATACGATTCGTCGATTAGCGACGAAACGAGAATTGTTTTATTGAAATGTTTGTTCAAAATCATCGAAAAGGGCGGGAAAGGCATCAAAGATAACATGTCTTTGATTTTGAATAAACTGAAGGACGCGTTAGAAGAGGCCGAGAATATCGAGCTATTGCTGACCGTCACTGAAGTGGTCTTAATCGCTGCCAAACATTACCCGAATCTACTGCACCAACACTTCCGAGACGTCGTCGATATACTCATCGGTTGGCTCTTGGATTCGACGCAATGCCATAAAGAAGTGATGACTAAACCACTGGAGAGCGCATTGGTCTCACTCAAGGAGTTCTGGCACTTCGACATCGACTTTTCGGTCACTCTTTTGGGTCAATTCATCGAAGACTTCGAGCGATTCTACCAGGAATTGATGGACGAAACCCGAAGTCAATTGTTCCCAACGAAGAGTTTGCAGACAAACCAGAGAATGCGTTCGACGAATGAGAACCTCTCGTCGGACGAAAAGCTGCTGAAAATGGCGGCTTTGGTCCGGATCTACATAACGGTTCTGAAGAGTTTGGAAAAGTTTAAGCGAAAGGACTCGACGCCTGCCATCACTTGGAACTTCCTGAGCGATGCGCTCAAGACAGTCGTCAATCGCGTCAATGCCGTCATTGCTATCAAATATTCCGAAGACTTAGTGATCGCTTGCAATGAGTGCTCGCGACTCACACTCGAGTCGGTCGACTCGGATTCGACGCAATCGAAGCAATTGTTTTCGGCGTTAAGTCAACAACTGCTCCAATATTTGGCTAAAATTCAGGAGTCGTTTGAATCGGCGTCTAATAAGTACTTAATTACGTCTTTGGAACTGATGCAGACAGTGGTCAGAGGACTGAACGCCGAACTGCCCGTTGAGTTCGTCACCAGAGTGTTCGGCTCCGGCTCTCAGTGTCAGAAATTACGATTCATTCCTTCGAATAGAGTTCAGAAAAGTTTGTTTTCGTTGCATCACTCGATCCTATCCGTCAAGAGTGTCCCGATTCTCGAAGAGGCCTATCGGTGCCTCTTGTCCGACATGACCGCCGCCTTTGCCGTTCTCTTGGGCTCTAAAATCAATCTATTGGTCGACACGAATGAGTGCAGCGCTCAGTCGACGTACACCGAAGAAGAAGCGATACATTCACTGCAATCGAGTTTAGTGTCTTTGGCCGAAATCGCGAACACAAAGCACTCGATTATTCTGATGTGGGCTCTGAAGCCGACGTTATTTGATTTGATTCTCAATATTCTCAGTCAGGCGAACGACACCCTTTCGGTCAAATACAAGACAATCCACTACTCGCTGCTGTATATCCTCTACTCCCACAGCACTAAACACCAACACTTCATATCGAGCAGTGCTCTCATCGCCAGCCCTCCCAACTCAGCCCAGATTTCCGCCGCCACTACTCAGACAACTGGTCTGTTGTTCAACACTTCGATGACTTCGCAAAACAGCACTCATTTGTCGAATATTCTCAATTTGTTGAGTTCGGCCATCAAAGTGAAGACATTAACCATTGAAACGGCTATTCTTTGCATCGATTGGACGCTTGAAGTCCTCGAGAACTCGCACTCACATCAGCAGAGTTTCAGTACATCCAAAGAAGTGATATCTCTTATCGAACACATCTCGGATCTGACCTTTTCTAAGGACAAAAACATTTGTCTGAAGAGCGCGAAAGTGATTGAATCACTTCTGAAGACACATCCGGACATTGTTTTGCCGAACGCTTTCCAGAAGTACCGAAAGGCATGTCTTCTTCATTGCGGACACATTGATGTCGACATTCAGAAGGAATACATGAATTTGTTGGCAATTCTTCCGTCGGTGACGAAAACACAAGACATCGAAATGATATCGAGTGCAGAGCTGTCGACCAGAAGAGACGGATTCATATACCCGGAAGAGATCCGAATGGCGATAATGGCAGTCATGCAAAGAGATTCGTCGAATGCCTTCACTTCGAACTGCTTTCGAGCGATCATTGCGTTTGTCTTAGAAGGCGTTCAGACGAATGACATCCAGTGGTTGTGGCGTTGGTTTCACTGCTGTCTCAGTGACGACAATCCGATCAAATGCTCGCAATCGATGGCGAAGAGCAGTCAAAGCCATTCGAGTTCGTCGAATGTGATGCAAGTGTTCGACAGCCACAAGAGTGCACTGATATTCTGGTCGGTCTGGGAAGTGGTTCAGTACTGCATTGCGAACCGATTGCGAACGCCTTTAGGCAAACCTCAGGACACGTTCACGAAGATCGAGGCCTCAATCAAGAGACGCGTCGCACAAATCCAGGGCTCGTTGGCTGAGCCGAACGATTCGCAGCAGTCGTCGTCACTTCAGGTGCGGATGCTTTTGCTTTTAATGGAAAACATCGAAAAACTCATTTACAACGCGATTGACGGCAACTCTTCGCGGCTCTACTCGACGCCCAAGACTGCGAAGTCGTTTTTTCGCACAAATAAAGCTACCTGTGCTGAATGGATCAATAGGAACAGAATGTCGATTATGCTGATTGCGCTGAAATGTGGAGAACCGGCGACTGTCGTCCGTCACGGACAGGAACTCCTACGCGAACTCATCAAATCGAAAAAGCAAAACGACTTCGAGTTTATACTAATTCTGATTATCGAAGCGCTTATACAACTGGAGTCGGCCGACGCCGCTATGGGGTACTACATATGGGCCAAACAGACTCTGGGGCTCAAATACCTTTGGATCAAAGCGGCCGCAGAGGAAGCGAACGGGCGTTTTGAGAACGCATTGGATCAGTACGACTCGATTTATAGACTTCGCTCGCAATCGCCGTTCGGCGCGACTAGTAATGGCATCATTGCTGACGACTCAGACAAGTCTTTGTCGAATCGAACGGATTTCCTCAACAATCGAATAATTCAGTGCTATATAAGTGTCGGTCGTTTCGAAGACGCGATCGAATGGAGTCAACAAACGACCCAAACGTCGAATAACACTCTTTTCGGTTCTAATATCGATTACAAGTATTTGGAATCGATGTCGAAGTCGTTGAGCGATACGTCCGAAGCGCCCAAAGAGAGCAAAACCGGAAAAAGCCTTTTATGGGACACAAACGCTATGTTTCATAAATCGCAATCAAATCTATTCTCGTTATGCGTTTCGCAGTTCAAGAATCCGAACGAATGTCTCGAAAATCAATTCGAAGAACTCATCGCCAATAACATCAATCCATTGATAAATATTCCGATTTTGTGCAGTCCTTCGGTTGAGAACCCATTCATAACTGTTTTGCACAGAAACGCAATCGCAGTGAAAGCCATCGCCAAAAACGACTACAAAATCCTGAAAAAGGTTTCTCCTCTCAGCCCTACGACAGACTTCACGTCTTCAAACGCCGGCGTTTTGGTCAATGCCATGACTTGGGCTAACGTTTACAACAATTTCGCACAAAAGCTGACAAACAATACCACAAACTCTTTAAGCAATTCATTGTATGAATTGAATTACGTTTCGGCGAAAGTCGCGCGAAAGCAACAGAACCTAAAGCTCTCGCAATCACTACTCTTACAGTACGCGTCCAACTCGTGCGGACTCACGGCGGCGACGGATCTGCTCACCGCTAACGGGCTTTCGGTTAAAGTCAATGACATATCGCCACTGATTGCAGTGATTAAAGAAACGTTTGTATCGCACGAGAGGTCGGAAAAGCTAATTAAACTGCAATTAGAAGCGGCGAAACTCATGTACAGCTTCGGCGACTCGAGGGCTGCCATCGACACACTTCTCAACTGCACTTCACTTCAGTTGACCGAATCGGAGGACAAGCAGAGCAACGAATATATGGAAACAATGTCTCGATCTCTGCTCGCGTTAGTCAAGTACTTGCAGTCCGACCAGAAATACGTCGATCACTTGAATTCGGCGCCACATCCGGCCCTCTCTCTGCTGTTGCATCGGTTTGACGACCTGAGCGAATGCGAGCAGGCATTGGGTGCTTCCGACACATTGATTGGAAAGTTACTACTCTTTTCAGTCAACAACTACCCCGCGTTAGCCAAGTCGTGGTACGCGTTGGGCGCCTGGAGCTACCGATGGGGCCGGAAGCTGATTGACCTCGAGGAGGACAAACTGGAACAGAGGAGTATCACCAAAGAGGAGAACGCGTACTCTCTCTACAAACTGTCCGCCACCTCATACTTCAAGTTCCTGCAGATGAGTGGCCACACCGGCTGTGAGTCAGTCAACGCAACTCTACGACTCTTGCGACTCATCCTAAAGCACGCGCCGGAAATGCGCGAAATTCTTGAGGCGGGTCTCTCCCAAACCCCGACCGAGCCCTGGAAGCACATCATTCTCCAACTCTTCTCTCGACTCAACCATCCGGAGCATTATGTGCGCCAAAGTATAAGTGATCTGTTGTGTCGAATCGGTAGGGATTCGCCACAACTCATAGTCTTCCCGGCCGTCGCCGGTTCTCTCACCAACAAGAAAGACGAATATCTCTTCGATGGCGTTCCCGGAAAAGGTTTCGAAAGTGAAGACAACTTCGATGAGGACTTCGATGTCGACGCCGTTATCAACGAACAGGAGGAGGAGTCGGCGCTAATGCAGGACTGTTACGCATCTCTCGTCGAAACCCTGAGTCAACAGAACCCGCAATTGATTTCACAGACGAAGACATTTGTCCACGAATTGCGTCGAATCACTGTCTTGTGGGACGAGGTATGGATCGGCACTCTTCTCAACCATTTGGGAGAAATGAAGAAACAGTTAACGAATTTTGAGGTCGAAGTCAATAAAATCAAATCAAATAATCTGTTGACTGAAGAGGAGAAGCAGTTGATAATCCGGGAGAAGCACAGCATAACCTTTCGGCGCATTATTTACTTCTTAGAGTTGACTCAATTGATTACAGGCGAAGCCCCCGAAACGCCTCACGAGTCGTGGTTTCAAAGATCTTTCAGCAAATCGATTGCCGATTATATTAAATGTCTTCAGACACCACTCGACCCGTCAGACCCGCAGCAGAGTTTAGTGGCGTATCAGCAGTTGCTTCAAATGATTCAGAAGAAGGCGATTATGGCTTCGAATGGACGCTCACAGCTCGTGATGGATAACATCAGTCCGATTCTGGCGGCGCTCGAGAACACCGACATACCGATGCCGGGCCTGAACGTGCATTCGAGCACAACCAGCACTAACATCACAATACAACGCGTTTGCAGAACCGTTACAACACTACACACGAAGACAAAGCCGAAGAAAATCGTGTTCTTCGGGTCGGACGGCAAAGCGCATACCTATCTCTTCAAAGGACACGAAGACCTGCACTTAGATGAGCGCATAATGCAGTTGCTCTCCATTGTGAACAAAATGATCGTCAAATACCATAACAACAAACAGGATAGAGTGCACTACAGGGCCCGACACTACTCCGTCACTCCGCTCGGCAACAAGTCTGGACTCATCCAATGGGTAGACGGCGGACAAGCGCTGTACGGCTTCTACAAGAAGTGGATTCTCAACCGAGACGTGAGTCCAACGAAAGCGGCGGCGAATGCGAACGCAATGAATGTCGGCGTCAATGACAACGTCTACAAACCGGCGGAGATTTTCAGCAAAAAGCTATTGTCTAAAGGCGTCGTTGGACTCAATCGGTCCGAATGGCCGTCGAAAGTGTTGGTTCAGGTGCTCAACGAGTTGTTGAAGGAAACGCCTGTCGATCTGATTTCGAAGGAGTTGTGGTGCGCGTCGGTCAACACATACGACTACTGGCGCCTAACGCAGACCTTCACCTACTCGAACGCCGTGATGTCGATGATTGGGTATGTGATCGGATTGGGTGACCGA
This sequence comes from Metabelba pulverosa, assembly GCA_034697605.1. Taxonomy (NCBI): domain Eukaryota; kingdom Metazoa; phylum Arthropoda; class Arachnida; order Sarcoptiformes; family Damaeidae; genus Metabelba; species Metabelba pulverosa. Next base: position 9,853 of record JAQIXC010000202.1, on the reverse strand, counting down.
CATCTCGACAACATTCTACTCGACTTGTCGACCGGCGAAGTCATTCATATCGATTACAACATCTGCTTCGAAAAGGGCAAAACACTTCGGGTGCCGGAGAAGGTGTCGTGTCGTTTGACCCAAAACATTGTCAACTCTTTCGGAATCACAGGAATTGAGGGAACGTTTCGAATGTCTTGCGAACACATACTGCGGGTTCTCCGCAAAGGAAAGGAAACTCTTTTGACTCTTTTGGAGGCCTTTGTCTACGACCCGCTCATTGACTGGACTCCAGACCACGAAGAGGGCTATGCGGGTGCTATCTATGGCGGCGCTCGCATCTCGGAGTTGGCCAAAGAGGGGAAACTCATTTCGAAGCTTCAAATGGAAAGAGAGAACTCGGAAGCGATTGTAAGACTGAACGCACGGATCCGTCAAATAGAGAGACAAAACAATTGGCCGAAGATTTCCGACGACTTGTCGGTAGGAGAGCCGCAGCCGCAGCCGCAGCTGCAGGACTTGGCGGATATGGTCTTGAAGGACATGGCGATTGTTAGCGCTTCTAAACCAGCGAATGGAGCGAATCAGCCGAAGGGAACGGAAGGCGAGAAGTCTAAGAAGAGTTCGGTTGCGAAGAGTTCGTCGTCTGTCAAACGGAATACCTATGCGACGAATGTCTGGAAAAAAGTCAAAATGAAGGTTAAGATCGGCTTTGAATTGATTGATAGAGCGATCGCTTTAATGACTGTTTGTTTGCTTTCGCGCAACGGATCAGTTGGACGGCAGAGATCCCGATCAGAACAAGAAGTTCAGTGTCATTGAACAGGTCAACAATGTCCTGAAGGAGGCTATGGATGTCGAGAATTTGGCGCTCATGTACGAAGGCTGGACCAGGTATGCACACCACTCGCAACACTGGCGATACTGGCATTCCTTTATTCACTCTTTTCTAACCGTTTGCTTCCGTTCCTCTCGTTTGCAGTTGGGTTTGAATGACACGAATAGCGAACAAAATTGGGTTAAAAGCAGTAAAAACAACAACAAAATCAGATTAATCTCTGGTTTCAAATATAACGATTAATTCGACCAAAACATATACATCCGGTGCCCGACCTATAGGTTAAATCAAACGACACGTCAACTGAAAATCGGAAACCGTTTGTTTGGTCTGAATATCGAAATCCAAAATCTAATTCAAAAATTCAATTCAATACTAAAATCCATAACTAAATGGTTAGCGAAGGAGAGGGCGAGTCGTCCACTCGAGTCGATCGATTGGATCGCTCTCTCCGTATATCGAAATCGAAATCTAATTGTACTTTCATTTCACTTCTCGAGTAATCGCGTCAATCGAAACGTCAAAATCAGAAATCATTTAATTTTTGGATTTTCTTTAATTTTCTCTTTAGTTTCAGTCGACTATCAAATTATTATTAAGTCTTGTGTTTCAATCCGATGTTTATTTCGTTTCAAACTATTGTTTCAATTATTAATTTGATGTAAGGCTTGAAAAAGTGGTCGAACTCTCAAAAACTCCGAAAAATCTGTTCCGAAATATATGTTTACGAAAGCTCTACACATAATGTCTAGAATTGGCAACAAATCAACAAATTGTTCGAAACATAACTGAATGTATGCTATGATTGATATGATATGATATGATTAGAGCAAAAACGCATTTAATAAACGTTTACTCGCATTCAGTCTCGCATTTATTTACCACTTCCCTATTTACCAATAAAGTGTACAGTTTAATTCTACAGTTGATTGGCGCGCATTCGATCGGTTTATCATGTTCAAATCCAGTGAACGCTCGATTCGGTAAGTGCAACAATCTGTTCAAATTTTATGACCTTTAATGACATTTACTGTGTAATTGTAGTTTTTTAGTCATACTGTTTAGCAGTGTTTATAATTGCATCATGCTAAAAGTTATCAGTTTGTGGAGTACATGGTACGATTAAAATAAGCAGTTTAAATGTAAACGGAAAACATTGAATGATCTAGATGGATTCAAACCTGATAGTAAGAGGTGATCACCACTTGGCTTATTGTATATAAGCAATGCTTTCCATTTGTCGAAAAAGTGTCTGTTTAAAATTGCAAATAAACAACACGAATAAATCATACGATCAAATGGGAGCAAAACGTCAAAAATAAAATTGAATGCAATTTAATCGCCGGTAAAAAGTAGAGTATATTTATAGTCTATTCTCGTTTAGCGCACAAACTATTGTCGAATTAATCGTCATTTCCGGCGCCACTAAACAAATGACAGTTGAGTTGAAAACATAATTGAGATTTCGATCGATTACTGCGAAAAGCAATTAATTATAGCATCCATTCAAACGTCACTTTCTTTCTATTATTTCGTTTATTTCTACAGTATTTTAAAGTCAAAAATATTTTAGATTAAGTGATAAATTCGATTCTAAAGATTTAGCACATTTTTAATCGCTTAATTTGCATTTTTATATAATCATTTAATATATTTTAAAATCTATTTTTTACATAAATTAACTTGTTTAAAAAGCAAACATAAGTTTTAATATTGACAACCATTATAATAAGAATAGATTAAACACAAGTATTCCAAATATAAATTTAAATATATTATATAAGAATAAAGTCAATAATATGTTATAAAATTATATATTATTAATAACTTTTGAAACCCATTTAATTAGGCGATTGATATCATGTTTATTTATCAGGCATTTCGAAAGGAATGATAAATTGCGAAACGAATTCGATTGACTGTATAATCGGGAAAATTAGAAAACAAACCGATAAACAGAATTGAAAACAAATCGATAAAACGAGTGAATGAAGCAAAAGCTACTAATTTGTGGCAATCAATACCAATTTTAGTTAACTTACAACTCTTTTTCGTTCTCTTATTATACAAAAACATTTTTATTTCATTTTCTATAGACATGATATTCAAATACATTGTCATCCGAACATTTTATGGCCAGAACTTGTTTATATTATATTTTATTTAAGCTTAAGTTAAGAAACGAAGAGAATATTTAGCTTTTATGAGCAAATATTTCAAATAAAGTAATTATAAATAATAGGAAAAACAGGAAAACAAATGAATCGTATGTTTTAAAGACCGCAATAATTGGTAGAGTTTGTAGTTATAGTTATGAAATATAACGATCCGTTCCATTCGTTTCAATCCTATAATTTTGAAACTTTCGAGAAGTCCTATAATAAAAAAGATAATAACTTTGTTTACATTGTATTAATCGCAAAATTATTCGTTGTATTCCTGCAAACATCGAAACTACAGATCGACTCTTAAGGCGTATTACTATTATTAGTGCCGTTAAGAAGTAGGAGAACTTCAAAATACATTTTAGCTTTTGATAAAAGATAAGCACCATGCTTAAATCTTGATATCTTTGATTTGCCTCGCGGTTGCAACGATTCGAGCATTGTTTTCTCACAAATAACTTAATTCACCTGGCACATTTAGAAGCCTGTAAATACTTAAAATGTGTAAAATCATTGAGCCTGGTCATTTAACAACCATTGCAATAACTTTCCAGTAAAAAATTATTTAGTCATTGTGGATTTTAATTGTTAAATATATTTATACTGTACTCAAGATAAAAATAATATAATATAGTAAATGAAATAATAAAATAAAAATTCAAGGTACTAAAAATTTTCAGCAATTATTTTTTGGTAAAAGATAAAAGTTCACAAGTATATTTTCCGATGAGAATATGAAAAATAATTAAAAAAAACTATAAAATAAATAAAATTACCTATATAAATTTAGGTTCTAATGAAAGATCTAATACTTTTAAAATAGAAATTAATTTTTGTACTAAAATTTAATTGAATGCAATTCTATGAAAAAGTTTGAAATATTAGCGAAAATAGAAATGCATATCAACTGCACTGTTGTGGTTGAGTTGGACTCAGTCTCCGAACGGATGCGCAGAACTCGAATCGATAATTGATTGTACTTTCAGTGAATGCTTTGCCAAATATTAATGTCAGCGCCAATGATGGGGTTGTCTATAAAAATCGATAAAACGGTCGACCAATTGCCCGCTTTGTCTAATGTCTGCATAATTTTAAACTTCAATTCAAGTTCAGAGCAGTTCATCGATTACTCTGTTCTTACGCCACCTCTTCATCACAACGCCATCAATGCATTCCATTTAATACTGTTTTGCAAGTTTATACCTAAATTGCAGCATGCTCATTATGAATCGAATGAGAGGTTTTAAATGTTTTATTTTATCATTTTAGAAATAAAAAAGCAGTAAAAGAAAAATTTATTTAATATAATCTGTAATATACCATCTAAGATTAAACTCGAAATAATTAAATAAAAATTTTGTTATTAATACTGTTCTGTATATACGAAAAGACAATTCAAGTTATATCGGAATTTCCGATTCGGAAACAGTTTTTATGCTGCAAATTGATAACATCTAAAATTTTATCTTGGTTGCCTAATTATCTACAGCTGTCAGCTCTTAAACCTTAGTTTGTAATTGTTGTCTCTTTCCATAGGCTTCGGGCGCTTATCATAAATTAATTGAAAAAATGGCGAAATAAGTATAAATGCAAACTAGAAAATGATTTAAAAGACATAAAAAGTTAGTTTTGTTCGACAATTGCATTGACATTCAAATCAATAAAAAGAATTCGCAGACAATAATTGGCTGACAATTAACTGTTGGAAACAATTATCACATTTTTATTACAGAAAAAAAGACAAATAAATAGTAAAACAAAAAAGCAATGCTAAATCATAGGTAAATTTATTTCAGGACTTCCAACTGAAAGACTAAGTTTTTAAATATGAACTTGTTTAAAAAATTATAGTATTATTAATTGCTGTAATCATATTTGAAATAATAAATCTGTTTTTTAAACGCAAATTATACCAAAAGACTACTCGTGTTTATCAATTTCCTGCTCTCCTGTCTATTTGGGCAAAATATGCTAGATTATAAATAAGAATAAAGAACCTTGCTTAATTATGGCAGAGATGCGATGGCAATAAATATGAAACGAAAAGACAGGTCTGAAGCCACGTCTGGCTCTGAATTTGCTGAGCGATAGAGCAGTTGTGATACGATCTCTATATTCCAACCGATTTTTTCTACCTCTTAAATGGTTTGTTGCACTCACTCTCTCAATCACTCTCTCAATCACTCTCTAACATACGATAAATACTAGAAATATGTTCTTTTAACCAATGATTCAAAAATCGTATCTTTTTATCTATTTTTAGCTAAAAATTTAAAAATAACAAAAAATGATAAAATTAGTGATAAAATGCTTTTGATTTAATTTAAAATAAACTTCACTAATTTATAAAAATTTATTGCAAATGTTTAATGGAATTAATTTTTTGCATATAAAGTACGAACTATACAAGATACATGTATTTATTTTTTAATAATTAAAATCTAATTAATTAATTATGTAAATTATGAAATCTACTGTTTCCGAAACAAATTCGAAACAAAATTATTACAAAATTCTAACTTTTTCTTGTTTAGCGCCAATAGCTTTAGCCGTCAAAAAAAATTTGATTGTATAACCTGATAAACTTGTTAACAAAATATAATTACAATTAAAAATTTATTTAATTATAAAAAGCAATTTATTTTAAGACAGATTATTGTAATTTAACAAATTGTAAACTTTAATCACTGAGAATCTGAAATAATGTTTAAACAACTGTATTCAATGTTTAAATCCAATTATGATTTAATTAATATAACAAGATAAATAGTTAAGCTAATTAGCATTTGTTTTTGACATGTAAGGATAGGGTTAGTTTTTGATATTGCATTTGATTATCATATTCAGTATAATAATAATATATATAATAAATTCTAAAATGTATATAATATTAGATAAAAACTAATATAATTTAGTCGTGCGTTCGGTTTATACGAGTTATTGCACTAAACCATCGAACAAATAATCTCATGCTTTGAATATACTGTATAAAGTTTAATCAAAGGTAGTGCTACTCAATAATAATATAGTAGTTGTTATTATATAATTTTATAATATAATGATAATTATAGATATAAGCATGTACAGACGAGACCACAGGCTTTTTAGTGTTGCATGTTAAATTATTCTCTGCGAGGGCTCAAACACTAACTTTAATTAACTTTTTACAACTAGATTATGTAGATTATGCTTAATAATATTTTTTTTTAATAAACAATGCAGACTAATAAAATTGGTTTATAAATCTAATGGATATAATGATTTGTGTATAAAGATGCTTTTAATTTAAACAATAATTTATTTTTATGAGTTACTGTGTGAACTGGTATCATTTTTATATGAACGTTTTATAGATTTGTAATTTATTAATATAAAACAAATTTTCGAATATTATTTCGTTGTCTATACAGATATTTTGATGAAAATGAAATTTTTTGCTAAAATATTTCGGAAAAGACTCAAACATTATGACAGTTGAGGGTTAACTAGAAAACTATCATTTGACTAGAAATTGATAGATTGCGCTCTATTTGTACAGTACATTTATACAGTATATTTTATTCCTTTACTCTTATTTAGAATATGAGCTGAACATTAGCATGAATATAAATGAATACATTAATGGTATTTAATTAAACGATTGCTTAAAACAAAAAATAATCAAGTAGTTTATAGCTTAAATTTGTAATAATTTAAAATGATAATGATTATGTATTAAACGAATAAGAATATTATTTAAAAATTAAAATTAATAGCAACTTTAAACTACTTGTTAAATAATTATATTTATAAATTATAATACAGTACAACTATAATTTTTAAAATATAACAATAAATAAAAATTTTTGTAAGAACTACAGAGAATATTTTAAAAAATTATATTGATAAAATATGCCAGAACAATTTGTAGCTTAATTGTATTCATCGTATAATTGTATCTAGCAAACATAACATAACAATAATATATTAGAAATATATATAAGATTAATTGCTTAATAGCATAATGCTAAAGAAAGTATTTAGAATTAAACGTTTAATTTTAAAATGCAAAAATGATGCATGTCACATCGGATAGAATTAAAGCTAATTTCCAGCTTTTGTTTAGTCGACTGAAGTTATTATTTTGCATCTAATTAGCGGCGAATGTTTGGATACTCTGGATGTTTGGAGTACTGCAGCTGCACTACCAGTGCTCGCGTCGGTCACAGCGTATATATAGAATATATTTGTCATTTAAATGCCTGGAAATGCCTTTTGATTAGTCGTTGCTCTCATACCTGTGTCCGCTGTGAGCGCAGAGAGAGAGAAGAGAGAGAGAAGGAGAGAGAGGGAGAGAGAAGGAGAGAGAGAGAAAGAGCCGAACCATTAATGTGGAGCCAACGCTAAAACTATAGGAACGAACGCCTACTTCCGGTCTCTCCTCTCAATCTTATCACACTCTCAGTTGGTGTGACTTTCGCTAACAAATTATTATTCGCGTCAATCGACAGACAAATATTATTAATAATAACACTATTATAACAATTATTGCTGTTTTTCAAACAGATATAAATATAAGTTATGTAACAATAAAGAAAAGCTTAAATAATATTCGACAAAAAATACTACAATTATTGTTTAGAACACTTGAAAGATCTCTTGTACACAGCAGCATTATATTATGGTAGAGACATGTTTCACATATTTACGCATCACTACTGTCTAAAGAACGCGAAAATAAAGTTAATTCGCTTTTTTCAAACTGATTGCTGACTTCAAATGCAAATCCAATTCAATTGAATGGCAGCTGTGGGTCAGCATTGGCTCGAATGCCTCAATTGCTTCCAATGTTTTCGCTCTACAGTTGCGCTCATTTTTGCGCTAAATTGCTTCGAATTGACTCCAAAATCAATTAATTACTATTTGTGTAAAAAGATATTAATTGCTATTCGATATAAAAACACTTTTGGGTTACGGGGTTTAAAAAATATGTTTAAAAATTCTGGTAACTTCACACAAGTAATATCACACAACTTCCTTAAATTTAATAATTTAATTGTTTAAAAATTCTTTATCTCAATAGAACTCAAATGACTTTTTTTTTAGCTCAATTATACAGTACAGTATCTAATATTAGTTTATTGCTGTTCACACTGTTAAGTAGTTTCACAATAGATCAAACATTTCATAATTTAAAATATTACTGATTTTAAAAATAAATTTAAATATTCCGTTATCTTAATTATAGCTAGGGTTGTAAATTTCAGTGAATTCATTTAAATAAAAGTTTCACTGAAAGATTGAAACTTTCTCTTTGAATACTGTAGTGTAATATAAAGACAATATAAAATTATTATATAAATTATAATTTAATTTATTTACCTATAAATTAGTTGTTTTATTATTACTATAGCTATTATTACCCTTACTAAACCCAGTGTTATCATTATTATTAGCTAATTAATTAAAACCAGTTAGTTAAAAAAAATAATTTTAATAATGATGCAATACAAAATGAAATTTTCATGAAATTTATTTTTCAAAGTAAAAATTTCATAGAAATTTTATGAAACTTTGAGATGAAATTTTCACAATCTTTCACTACTTATAACACTAATTATTGCATTGCTGTCTCTTGATATATATCGACATTTATTTAGTTAAGTAATATTTACGACATTTATAAATAGTTTATTTTGAATAAATGCATTGCTAAGATTGCATTTTATATTTATGCATTTTGAGTTGAATTATAAAACATATTCTTATCACAACATTGTTTTATTCGTGGAATTAGTTTTATATTTCAGTTGTTATGTTCGATAATTATTTATGTCTCGACTTTCTATCCAAAAATAATTTTTACTTTTGAGTCGAATCTGAAAGCAAAGAACATTCGCTGAAATATATTCAAAAATTTCAAATAAACTCTAAATGCTATCAATTTATGCATTGTTTGTATGTTTGAGAACATAGACCGCAGAGAAGTCGGTATGAAATTAGCATTAATTCTCAATTATAACAATCGGTAGAAACAACTTTAATTGAATTATTTTTATCTTTATATAACTTATTTATTATATTCTTTTGACATTCAAATTTCAAACGTGTTTTAAATTAAGTAATTATTTAAATTTGATTGACTTTTAGACAATAAGTCGTGAAGTAATGAAGTGATTCGAAGTGATTAGAGACGATAATAGAGAGCGAAAGCCGACAAACATTTGTCCGAACCTTGAAGTGCGAGCCGACAGACACGCGAGCCGTTCCTCAAAACCAAATACACGAATAATCGCTTCAATTCACACCAAAAGACGACTTTCTTTTCATTTCTTTACAACTCTCCCAACAAAGAGTCCCGACGAGGGGTCAGTCGACTTGACTACAGCCACTACAGCCACTACAGCCACTTCTGTAACACCAGTGCCTACACAATGACCGACCATTAGTCTCACTTACGACCACTTCTTTCAATATTTATGACTTCGGTTTCACTTTCGTATACTTTAGTCCACTTTCTTCGCTTCAAAAGTCTATTGATTTTTCTGAAAGCTTTCCAAACAATACATTCAATACAGACTGGCTTTTGACCGACTATTCATTGCAGATAATAAGTTCATGCTAAGTTATTACCGTAGTACTGTACAGTACATGTAAATTTTAAAATCTATTTTTATTGATTTAGATAGCTCATTTTGACAATAGTTTTAAATAAAATAAAAATAAATTTAACATGTGCAATATATTTATTTTTAAATATAATAATATATGTACAAATTTGAGATTAAAAAAGAATCTAGCTCATTATGTTTATAAATAGGCTTAAAAACAATTTATTATATTTGTCATAATTTAGAAATATAATAACTATTCAAATGTTTCTCAACTTGTA
>JAQIXC010000201.1:0-39488 GCA_034697605.1 Metabelba pulverosa | reverse complement strand
GCCTTGAGGCGAGTCATACCACGACATCCAGTGAATAGTCAGACCTCGTCTCCTTTGACCCGGGTCTATTCACTACAAATTAAACCAGAGATTCAATATAACAGTTGGCCACGGCTACCTGTTAGGCTTTTTCATAAAAGTGCTTGGTAAAATCAGTTTTCAGTTTTATACAGTATTACGAATACAAGTATGTATAGTACGTACTGCACAACTATTACTAACATACAAAAATACAAAATTAGAAATACTATGCAAGTTTTAAAACTGAATAAACATATTATTGCATATTATTTAGGTTTGCATTTTAAACTATCAAAAAATATAGAGAATACAGATATAAATTAATTCTAATTCTTGTGTAGACATGGTTTGGTAGTCAACCCTAAGTTTATTAATTATTATTAGTTTTACAATTAAACATGTATATTTGAGACAAAGTGTGCGCACATAACAGTTACATCGTACGGACTACAAAAGTATATCAGAAACAACAGTGTACAGAACAGTATTTGGTAAAATAGAGTTATGTATGGAACATTTAACAATAGGATATTATTAGTAATAAAGGAAATAACAAAATTCTTAACTAATTAGACTTGCTACAAAATACGTAACAATTTCAATGCCTACACTTTAATAGCACAATTAATAAGATTAAATAATAAATAATAAGATTGGACATATATTGCGTATTATGCAAGTTTAAAAATTAGCAAGGTTAAATAAATTGAAACCAATTAATAGATTGAATATTCTACATTACAAAGTAAGTGTTTTTATCTCTACATTATTGCTAAAATATTTATATCTTAGACAAACATTAATTAGAAAATCGATAATTAAAAAAGCTATATAATTACGAAAGATTATTTTCAAGTTCATAGCAAGATAGATCAAAAGCTCATTTTTCAAATATTCAAATATACGAAAGTACAAACAATACAAACGTACTTGCTAAATTATCACGACCATAATTAAAGTTTTAAAAAGTAAATAAATATCTTAAGAATAAAACAATAGAATAAAGAATAGCCTATTAGTTAAGATAAATCAATAAGTTTGCGTAATTATTCAAACTAGTCTTGGCAAGTTCTTCGAGTTCAGTTCGCGTCGATCAATACACAGTATAAAATATTTTATTAATTCATTAGTCATTTGAGGACTTCATAACGCAATATATGAAAAAATATTGACTGAAAACGCGAACTAATCATTAAAGTTATATAAAGATCACAAACGGAATCGAAACCAAAATCGATATTCGCTTTCAAACGGAATATTCTTCGCAAACAATATCTTATATTCGAGAATAATTCGTATTTGCGTTTCAAAAACGCGAATGTGTAAATTAAATACACAGAACAAAAGATATTAGCATTTCGGATGCCAATCATCAAATAAAGCTACTAAATTAGTAACAAGTTTAATTCTAAGCAATTACCGACAAAAGAATATTCTACTAAAGAATCTCAAATTCAGAATAAAAAGTACAAAAGTTTTATGAATCGAAAAAGTTGTGCAAAAATGTCGCAAAATTACCGATTCGTCGTCAGTCTGGCGCTGATTGTCGTCAATGTGCTGGGAATCGACTGCCGGTGCGGTTACCCAGAGATGCCGTATATGTCGAACAGCATTCCGAGCAAAGACTACTTCGAAGAAGTACTCAAATTATTCACAGAATTTACCCAAAAATTTCAATTAAAAAACCTGAAATTTTCTCTCCCGGTGCGCATCGCACCCATATATAGAAAGAAACGCTGTCCGTGAGCTGCGTGAGCGGCGTAACCGTCGGCGAGACGATGCGCGACCACGTCATACAGTGCCGGAACAACACGTGGAACACAACGTCTTTGCGCTGCTCTCGGATGCGCGCGATTACGGCCATCGATATCGGGTCGGAAGGCAATGCGGTGGACACGACGGCGACGAAGAACCTCGAGAAGCAGGAGTTCATCTACCTGTCCGACAACGACCCGATGACCTGCGTATCGCTGAAGGACGAGGAGAAGTGGGTTCTGCACTTCGGCGAAGAGCTCTTCGTCTCCAACATCGCATTCATCGCCACTTACGTCGACAATAAGGCCAACGCAAAGACCGTCGACATCGGCGTTCGGCTGCCGGACGGGCGCGCGTGTCGGCTCGAGGAGACCAACGTCCGGCCGAATTCGGTGGTCGTCTTCTTCGTCTTCAACTGCGAGGACAGTCAGCCGACGGCGAATGTGAGCATTGAGTTGAAGACCAACGGGAATGACGTAAACGTCTGCGGAATCGAAATGTTTGCCATAATTACCGACGACTGCGGGAAACCGGAAATACCGCTCTATTCGTACGCAAACCAAATGCGGATACAGAACGGCACCAAAATCGCCGAATACGTCTGCGCCAAAGGCTACCACATGATCGGCCACCCGGTGCGCACGTGCGGGCCGGACGGCCTGTGGCGGCCGGCGGCGCCGCCCACGTGCGCGCCCGACGTCGTCTGCGACCGCAACCTATTCCGCGTCGACCCCGACCTGCGCGAGAACTTCACGTTCGAGGCCAAGGACTTCGATCTGTTCGGTAACGCGATTCCGGAGGTGTCGCACATCGCCTACCACTGCGTCAACCGGTCGGAGCTGATCGCCCCGCGCACCGAGAGCTGGTGCCAGCCGTACGGCAACTGGTCGGACGTCGACTACATGCCCGCCTGCCACCCGCGCTCGCACGTCATCGTCGTCTTCGGCCACCACTTCCTGCAGGACAAGCACCTCATCTACTACGGCGCGGCCGGTCTGGTGCTACTGTTCATCGGCTCTTTCGTCATACTGTTCCACATGAGACGTCTCGCGAAGAAGATCTCAAAACAGATGCGCGAGAAGTCGTACTTCGATCAGGAGAAGACACTTCCGCACTATAACACCGAAACCAATTACCAGGACCTGACCAACCTCTTCGTGCCCAACGAGGCCAACAGCGGCCAGCCCCAGGCGCTCCCGCAGGTCCAGGCGCCCGGCGACCAGAAGTACTAGTGCTCGCCTGTGCGGCGCCGGCACGAGATGCGCGAAAAATTATTTTTGCATTCAATTCGTGTTTTATATACAGTTTAAAAAAGTTGAGTAGACTTTAGTATAATATAATACTGTAGCTTTAAACTTGCTTTTTTGCACATTTCTGTACATACAATGTCACCCAATTAGGTGCCATTTGCACAGGTATTGCATTCTTGCGCTTATTATGACGAGAATACGCTTTTTAATGATAAATAAGTTAACTATTCTAAAAAGTAGCTAGGTGCTTTAGCTGGCATATCAGTAGCATAATTTGTGCTTGTATTCGCATACTGTATGCAGTTTTTGCGCTTGTAACTTTTCTATTATTTCTAAGTTTGATCATGATAGAATTTATTGCGCAAACAATCGACAGGTAAGTTGAGAATTAAGTTCAAATGAGTCCCGAATTAAATGAATGAGTTTTTATGAAAATGTTTTTTTCGATTTGTTTTGAAATATTAATACTAAATATATTTATCGTACGAAAATCAAAGTTTAAATGAACAGTGTAGTTTTTAAACTAATTGTTTTTGTTTATTATTAATAAATTGTGTAAAACTTACAAGTAACTAACAAGTAGAGCTCAGGAATTGAATAAAGTTTTTATTTTTCCACAAACAATCATGCTTATTTTTGCTTTACTCGATACAAATTCACAATTAATAAAAGAAATAAATATTTTACAAAAATATGAAATATAAATAAAATACATGATATGATAATGAAATCTTTGAAATACTGTACAAACATATAAACTGTTTAAACATGAATAAACTAAATGGCAATTAAAGCGAAAAAATAAGCCCTAATAAGCCGTTGCGCCGACGGATCCAAACACAAGACCACGACTTCGACATCCAATTCGAGTCCCAAAAGTTAACCCAAAAGTCAAATCTCTGGTCAGGTCTGCGAACAAATCGGCGAAACAATTCGTAAAAGCAGTAAAAAGCGGTGAAATAGTGGTCAGAAATTACCGAAATCTTTCGATACGATTATTGGTGAGACGGACGCCGTTGCTCTGCTCGGCCTTACGGTTGTTCTGGAGTAGCGCCCGATTCACGCCTTCGACTAAATCGGGTTTCAGACTATTGGCCACCGAATGACCGCCGATGATGACGATGTCGGCGCACTCGGGCCGCTCGTCCAACTCGAGGCGATCGGCTTCAGTGCCTTCCGTCGACCGCGCGTTCTCCACATCGTTCGCTACAAAACATTTGGTCGACCCGTCGGCCGGAGCCGTCATCCACGGGTTGGCAGCCGTCGCCACTTTGCGGAACACATTCAGCCACTTATTGCGCAAAATATATATAAGAATAGCGCCGAAGACAATGAGTGCAATGACGGCGCACCAGACTATAGGTGCCATTTTGCACTAGTAGTTAGTGATGAAAACGAGTGGCAAAATCGGTGCCAAAACGCGAATTTGAAAACTTTATGCGAATAAACACTATTTTGTGTTACACTGCAAAAATAAACTTGTTAACCTTTTGTAACTTATACCTATCGTTTTGTTATCAATATGCATTTATTGGAATTTTTGACTCATGTACTGTGTATTAATTTTTTAACCTTAAAAATTTGATAATCTAATAGATTAGCAAGCAAAATTATTGCCAACTTTTTCCAAATTAATAATCGCGTCAACATTAAAGTACACAGTAACTTTGTCTGTATGCTCTCAAGTTATATAATCATATTATTTTCACCAAATATACAGTACAGTATGTTAGTTTGCATTATTAATAAAAATTTATCATGATTAAATTTCGATTTTTGAATAGCACTTTCTTTGCTTGCTAAAAAAATAAACAGTAGCAAGTTAAATTAGCAAAATAGAGGGTTTGGTTAAATAAAGTCAAACACAGAGCGAAAAACATTTTTGATTTCAAATTTAATTTGTTTTTAATGAAATGAATTCAATAGAAATGAAATACAGTATTGAAATGCAATTCTTATTCTTTCGTATTTTGACAAAACATATCAACAAAACAGAAAAAATCATTTTTATAATAAAAATCGGTTTAAAAATGTATTTAATTTCAGTAAAATCCTGACTATAAAAAGAACAATTTAATTCAGAATTAAACTTTGCAATTTGATAAAAATTAGCAGGATAAAAAAGGATTAAAATTGAATTGTATAATAAATTTCGAGAGAAAAGTCAAAACTAAAAAAAAGTGGAAAAAATTTCATTAAATTTTTAGTATTAATCAAAAAACTATTCAAATTTTTATGTATAATCAACGATAAAAATCACAAAAAACTTTTGTTTCGTAATGTATACCTAAATATGTATATAAAGGACTGCTAAAGGGAGTGGGGGTTAGAGGGGTATCGGAGGCGTCGGGTGAGAGAGAGAGTGAGTGTATGTGAGCAACAAATTTCTGAATTATTTTCTCGAAATTACTTTTGAAAAAAAAATTCATTTATACAGCACTTGAATCGAATGAACAAATTGTTGTGTTTTTTCTTATATTAATATTTAAATTTCAATTAAATTCTCAATGAATTAGTGAAATCAGCGACAGTTTCGGTTATTCGGGGGAATCGAACGGATCGGGCGGTCGAGCGAACGCCGGTTCCGGAAGCGGAACGGATGAGCCGATTGATGAGCGAATTAGTCGATCGATGCGAAGAAAAACAATTAGAATTAGCGGCGAATCTGACGGTCAGAACAACAATATCGACATTTTATTTCGAGACTAAAATGCTTGTGTGACCAGTAATGCCATGTTGAAATTAACAAAACAATCGTCGGCTTATTTAATCATGCTATCCAATCCATTCGATTCGAAACCAATTCAGTAATTCAATTGAAAAAAACGAAAACTTATTTTGCAATTCATTTCCTAAATGAGAAGAATCGGTCGTTTCCTCAAAAAATCATTTCTGCAATTCGTGTCAATAAATATCTGCTCTAAAAGTTAGACTGCATTTTGAAAATAATATATTATTTCGAAGTGTTTTCTCTCGTTTTTGTATTTTGTTTGCTATTCGAGTAATTCGAGTCGTTCTCTCGAATCCTGTTTTTCGTTTGTCTTTTAAATTACTCTAAAACTTAATTTAATTATTAATTAAAAACGATTTGTTAGCGACGGATACGAATCGAAATGACATCATTAGGAAAGAAGATCTGAAATGCAAACCAAAAACAAAGTTTTAGTCAAAAGTATTAAGAATTTAAAAAAAAGTTTTACAAAAACATAAAAAAAAAGTTCTAAAACATCGAAAAACAAGTTTAAACAAATGCATTGCAAATTAGATTTGAACGCAAACACCAGGTGCTGCGCACACGGCCATCAAGTGTATCATGCAAATTTCAGTAATTGCACATGGTAAACCGAACAATTATGCCAACAATTAGCGTATAATGGAGTTACAGTGTAAATTAAATCTACAAATGCATTAGTTGTGGTAATAATTGTTTGCTTTATCATGCAAACTGAAAATTCGCATAAAAACAAACATGATACACTAGGGCTCACCTGTAATGGGTTGCTCTTGACTTTTAATGGCACCGTTAGTGGGAATATAGGCGTTGTTGGCGTTGACGCGATTCGAGTTCACGTCATCCCTATTCTGTGCCGAAAAGCTTAAGTTAATTAATTGATCTAAAGATGCGTTCACTTCGTGCGTCGGCGGCCGCGCCGTCACCGAACCGATCGCCGAGAAGTCGAGCAGATTATCGGTTGCGTCTAATCTCTGGTCAGCTCTGCAGACGAATCGGTCGAACAATGAGTAAATTCGGGTAAAAAGCGGCGAAATAGTGGTCAGGAATTACCGAAAGCTTTCGATATGATTATTGTTATTAGTGGTGAGACGGGCGCTGCCGTTGACGCCGTTGCCGTTGCTCTGCTCGGCCTTTCGGTTGTTCTGGAGTACCGCCCGATTCACGTCTTCGACTAAATCGGGTTTCGGATGATTATTGGCCACCGAATGCATATCACTGATGATGCCGAAGTCGTCGCACTTCTGCTCGTTCTTCAGCATATTTTGATGATTTTTCGTCGATTCGCGCGTCTTCTCGGGTGTACTCCCGTTCGAGTGGTCGGTCGGCTCCGGCGTCTCGTTCGGCGAGTGCGACGGCGACTGTCCGCGCGCTGACGGCGTCTTCCGCGTCCGACTCATTATGGCCTCGAGTTTCTGCAAATCAATCGAAAAGTTTTTCATTAATAAAACAATTCCTGGAATCGACTCTTCCGTCGATCCGAAGCACCCGATCGGCCGAACCTTTTTGCGCTGAAGGCGTTCCTCTTCGTCGCGCTTCAGGCGCTCCTCCAACTCGAGCCGCTGTCGTTCCGCCTCTTCCTTCGCCTTCTTGTCCTTCTCCTCCTTCTCGAGTCGGAGTCGCTGTTCTTCGGCGCGCCGTTTGTTCTCTTCCTCTTCGCGAAGTCGGTTCTCTTCCATCGCCTTCTGAAGTCTCTCCTCTTCGGCCTTCTTCTGCAGTTCGATGAGTCGGAGCGACTCCTCCTCGAGTTTGCGCTGCTCTTCCTCCTCGCGTCGGACGCGTTCCTCCTCTTCTTGTGCAATCCGCTCGAGCCGTTTGCGCTCGGCCTCGGCCTCCCGTTCCGCCTCCCGTTCCGCCTGTTCGCGCGCGAGTTTCCGCTTCTCGGCCAACATCTTCTTGTAGTCGTCTTCGGAAATCTCTTTCTTACTCGCATTGGAAGGCATTCCCGCGTCGGTCGGGACTGTATTTGGCGACACAGACAGCGCCGGTTCCGCTGGTTTTGGCTCAACTGATGGCACAGACGACGACTGGTCGTCGGATGCGTTACTGACCGTAACGTCGGAACTAGTTTTCGTGATATTCGAAACGGAACCACCGTTTTGGTCGCCGGTGTGCGCGGCCGCAGTCGCGTTCGGTTCCGCCTGTTTGGTGGCCTTCCGGGCCATAGCGGCGGCCTTCACGTGCGCCGGTTTGCGCGGCGGCGCCGGCTTCGGCACAACTGAATTCGTTTCTAAATCGGGTGATGCGAGCGATAGGGGTCGCGGCGACGCACCGGCACTTCGCGTCCGGTTCGGGCGTATCGGCGGCGTCGGGTGCGGCTGCTTCTCGGGCGCTCTACCGGCGCGGTTGGCGCCGACCATCGGCGTGAGGCTGTCTTTACTGTCGACCTCCTTCTTCGAGTAGGGGCTGCCGATGCTGATCGGGCGCGGCTTCCGCGGCACTGCCGGCTTGACGCGGCGCTTCACCTCTTGCGCGCCGTCGAGCGTCGAACCTGACATTGAAGACATGGGTCGAGTCGGTGAGAGTGTGTTCTCTCGCGAGTTAACTGATTCGACAAAAGCGTTAGTCAAACAAAAAACAGACAATTAGTCCGACAGTCAGAGCGCGGTTTACGGCAAGTAATGTGCAAAACGTGTATCGAAATTAGGGTTAAATTAATAGCAAATGAGATGTGCATTCAGTCGGAAGTACAGGTGCCCGAGCATAGACAGCGTGTGTTTAACAAGAATTAATTTGGTAATCGGCAATTTTTAGTTTATGTTCATGATAAATTTAGTCCAATTTAGGGGTAATTTTTTACTTTTATACCTAATTTTAATCTAATTTTACAAGTAAACAGAATGAGCAAGGTGAATAATATCGAGTTAATTCTGATTAACTTATCAGGATAAATGTTTACTGAGAGGAGTAAACATAATATGATAGTAAAGTAGAGATTGAGTTGAAAAACAGGTAAACTGTGTAAACTGAGAGCCTTTGCGTCCACCACCACAAGCATAGAGAGGAACCGACAGTTCGGTCGGTGCCGTCGGTGTCAGAACCGAAGTGAGTGCTAATAGACGTCTTGAGTCGTGTGTCGAGACTTAGTGCTAGTACTTACAGTCGGCGCTCAGATTCGACGAAGACCTGGCGCTACGTAACGTCGAGGTCTGCGAACGCAGTTTCGAGGACCTCGTCTGGCGGGGCGGCGGCGCCGGTGGCCGCGCCGACAACTGCACCATAGATTTGGACTTTTCTTTGTTTTGCAACAGGGTAAGATTTCGGGTCGGATTAGTGGACGCATTGCTAGTAATCGGTAGGGATCTGGCGGTAGTAGTAGTGGTAGTACTGTTGGTCTGATTAGCGGACAGGTGCGTCATGCTTGCGAACCTGCCCTTCCGGAGCGGCTGCCCGGCCGCTGGGCCGCCGCGCGCGTAGTGCGGACTCGCGTTACGGCTCGGGTAGTGTTTATTCGGTTGATTAGTCGCGTTTAGGTTACACATGCTTTTGGCCGACAGGCGGGCGGTTAGGCTATGAGTGTTAGTTTGATTATTACCACTTAGTTGGCTATTATTCGACTTGAGGTCCGACTCGAGGAAGCGGCGCCGCGGCTGCGCCAACTGGTCCAGCCGTGTCATACTGACCGCCCGCTTCGGCGTACTCTTCGCCGACTCGAGGCCGTTGCCGGCGCCGGCCATCAGCGACCGGTTCATGATATCCCGATTGATGCGTCCGGTCGACGACGCGAAGATGCGTTCGCGCGGCAGCGCCGGCGTCAGCTCCGTGTGCCGCTTCCGGCCCCGCGCCACGCCCAGTGAGACTAGCGATTGCGACATCAGATTCTCGTCTTTTAATAAAATTTAATTAAAAATTTTGTGAATTAGTTAACGTTTTCTCAGAAATTAATTCAAATTTTTTTCCGGAATAGCGTTAATGAAAAGCAAAGCATTTGAAACACACATTCAGTTTCAGACAAACAAATATAATTTAGTCATTAATTTTAGAGAAAAATTATTTTTAAAACCCATAGACAATGTTTATACATGTTAGAGTTATTATTTTTGTTAATCGATATTAACCATTATATTAATATAAAGTATAATTAGCGTTCGGTTTCGGAATTAAGTCATTAGGCATTGAGAAGAATGCGATAAGTCGTCAGAAATTGCATTTATTTTCACGAAAATAGAAAAATAATTTATATTTTCAAATCGATTACGAAATTAGAGCTTAACATTGGCATCGAATCGTAGCCTAAAAATAAACATTCAATTTCAGTCCTATTGAAACAAGTGTTCGTTTCCCCTTCGAAATTCATTTATTATTTTTTATGATTACTGTATTATCTGGTTTTGGGGTTAATTGAAATCAATTGTTAGGCAAAAAAAAAATAATTTCAAAAATTGAAACACAAAATAATAACATAGATTAGCAATGAATAAAATAATAGACAGAAAAAAGAATTTCGCATCGATTTGGTCTCAAAGTCCTAACCGAACCGTAATATTATTAAAATGAGATAAAAAAAATAAATAAAACAATAAAATATGAAATAAAGCATAAAATGGTTAATCGATTAGAAACACCGCGTCTTAAAAGAGGCATTAATTATAAAATCGCGAAAATTAATTGAATATTAAATCAAACGATTATTTCGACTATAAAATCAAAAGCCAGACAATTATGAAAGCGTTTCTAATTAAGACTCCGAACACAACCATTAGTAGAGCTTTTATTACGTGAGTTAACGGCAATTATTTAAGAATAGAATTTTGTTTTTAGTTTTGATATTAATTTAGCGATTAATTCAATTGCAATAACGGAGAGACGGAATGCGGCGAAACATTTGCATTGCAGCGAACGCTGAGCGCAACTCACCGGCGGCTGAACTGTTTGTGCCGTTGATTGGTCTATAATCATGACCTGAATTGTCAAACATAGTCAGACAAGCCCTGGCCTGCTCTGAGTACAGAGCGCTACGGTATCTATAGGTATCTCGCGGAGTGGTAGCACCGGCAGCACCGGTAGCGGCGGCGGGCGTAGTGTACGGGTGCGCCGAACTGTCGGCGAGCGGTTTGTCATAATTTGAAACTTTGTTTTTTGTAGAAGAGATTCGACAAATCGAAAGAAAAATATATAATAAAAGAAATAAAACATAAAATATTGGAAAAATAATCATAAAATTAAAGACAAAATCAAAAATCGGAAAAATATTTTATGGAATCGATTGCATCGATAACTCACTGTTAAAGTCGTCGGAATAGTAGGCGGAAATCGGGCGCCGCTTGGAATTGTCGTCGACGGGCGCGACCCGGTTCGGCGTCGCGAATACGATCGTCTGACTGCGGTTGGCGCCGAGCGCCGGCATGTCGAGCTCGATCGTCCGGGGCGTCGAACTGCCGAACACGAAGCTGCTGGCGTTGCGCTGCGCCGACCGCTTGTTCTCGAGTTTATTATCCCTTTCCTGACTGCGTCTGACCATCGCTTCCTTGCGCTCCTAATCCCCGCCAAACCGATAATCAATTGATTAGAGAAAAGGCATTAAAAAATCGGAAATTTTTTTATTCAAAACCAAATTCAAATCAAACGTTTCAATCAAATCAGTGAATAAATGGATAAAAAAATTTGAAAATAAATTCTCGTTTTTTCCACTCCAGACCTGTTCCGCTTCCCAGATGAGTCGTTTGCGCTCTTCGACGGCATTCCGCTTCTCCAAGTCCTTAACCTTCAATTCGTCGATCTTCCGACGCCTGTCCTCTTCCAACTGCTGTCGGTATCTATTCTTCTGCGGATCCGAACGCAACAACAAAACACAAAACAAAAGTCGAAAAAAAATCGTAAATAAAATACTGTCTAAAAAAATATGCATAAAAAGCGGTCGAAAAACCTGTTGCGAAGACAACTCGATCTCGAGTAGACGTCTTTGTCGATCTTCATCCTGTCGTTCGCGACATATACGCAGCTTCTCCTCGAACTTCAGGCCATCCCTTCCGTCTTTGGGAGAGTAGATAAACGACAGCATAAGTACTCATCGAAAAACAGTTTTTCGAAATAACACACAAAAAATTTTTTTGATTCAAACCAAACAAAACAATAAGTTATGAGAAGAGGAGAGAAAAAAACGCAACACTTCTTCGTCGGAGTCTCTTCTCCGAGGCTTTGCGCTCGACTGCACGCAAAACGCAGTCAAGTGTTCGCGCATTCAATCGACTCAATCGATTCAGTCAAGTCGTCAAACACTTCGAGAGACAATCGAATCGAGAATGCGATTTGAGATGCAATTGGAAATTCATTGCCAAATCAAATCAGACATCGAAAAAATGCACAGTATATATGGGAAGCGAATGCAAACAAAACGGTATTTGCGATTTGCATTCAACTACCCATTGATTACATGCAAATCAAATACAAACAGAAAAAATAGTTTTATATTTCAATCGCTTTTTTCCGAACCAACAAAAAACATAACAATTATTCCGAAATAACAATCGATTGGAAAAATCAATACATTCCGTACGGAATGAATAAATAAATAAATAATTGCAAATAAAAAAATAATAAAAACATATATTACTCTTTAGTTTGCGAAACCAATTCATGGCAACTTAAAACTCGCACAAAATTACATAACAAAATTATAAGCAATTTGTGTTAACGAACATTTGTCATCACTTTTCTCGACCGAAAACAACAAGAAATCAAACAATGAGTGGATTAAAGGCAACGAAAAAAGAAAAGAAATTATTCACAAAATGCAGTGAAAATACAATAAAACGAAAACTAAAATAAAAAACAAACAATAAATTCGCGTCGAAATCGATTCCATGCATCTGCAGCCATAACAACATACAGTATTAGGCGAAAAGAATTGTTGCTTGTTACACAGTGTTCAATGCGGAGATAAGAATCATAAGAACGCACATAATCTCCGGTGGATCGGCGCACACATACAGTTACATAATTTTGTGCAATGTTCAATTTTTAAACGCGATAAAGTGTGCGTTCAAAACATAAGCTGAATTTAATTCATAGCCTCGTAATCACACGAATGATATTCGAGATATTATTTTATTAAATAAATGTTATTTAACGCATACCTGCGTCGGCACTCATTGCAACAACAGGTTCGACACCTGTATGTGCGAACCAATACGTATCTGCATATAAGGTGTTAAGGAGAGAGAAGGTAACGTTAATTGTTAGTGTTTTATGAGGAGAGCAGTTAAAACAGTGATAATTTAATTCAATCGGAATCCGAAACAACATTCAAAAAACACAATAAGAAAAACAAAACAAAAATATTGTTTTTAATGTATTTATCATTTTTTTTCGATTAATCGCTAGTTATTTGGCTTAAGCGGCGAATACAGTACGAAATTATAGAGGACTGAGTAAAATAGAACTGTGTATTCGATTTTTTGTTCGCAGAGCAAAATTAGGTTAACACAGAAACAAAAGTCATTAATTTTTATCAAAGAACTAATAATCCAATTGCAAACGAAACAAAACAATGCAGTAATAATTCAAATGCACTAATACTAATACACTGTTCATATTTACCGTTGAGTGGTGTCGTCGGATTCGATACACTCGTGCCGTGAGTCGGGAAAACTGTAACCGAATTAGAGTTCTCTTTATAATAGCGATTCTGTGATCTCGAGCGCCTCAGGCGAGTGCCGGCGCTCGTGCCGGCGCCCTCATCACCCGCCCGGCCGTTGCGGTTAGTGTTTGGAGTGTTAGTGCGATTACTGCATTTGAGGAACTGGTGCTCCCTTTGCTCGCGGAGTCGGGGGCAGAGGTCGGTGCAGAAGCACCTATTGGTATCGGGGCTAACGGCGCCGGACTCGCAGTCGTCCTCATCTGCCGGCGCCGCCGCTGCTGCCGCACTCGCAGCCCGTCGCGGCGCACACGCGAACCAGTAGACTAGCGGTTAGGGGACGGGGCGGTGGGCGGGACGGACGGGTAGTTTTTATACAATATATTATTTGAGTCAAGTGCTCGCACAGAGACCCACAACGAACAGTCAAATCAAAACCGAAAATATAATTATAATAATCGAGTTATCAATTCAGAGCACAATTCAATTGAACAGAACATTCGGATAAGGAGTTCGAGAGATCTAAAAACGTTTCGATATTTTTGATATTTGTTTTGAAATATAAGTCAAATATTATTTTTTCTGTTTTTCGCAAAACCGGTACTCAATCGGGGAATCGAACGAAACGAACGGATTTGGACAACAAAATGGGATTTCGATTCAATCCAATCGAAAATTGATAATAACTTATAATTTTTAAAAAAACAATTTTTTGGGAGAAATAAAAAAGTTCACCAAAAAGTCAAAACCAAAAACCAGTCAAAGACTTCAAACACGATATATAGGGGTCGGGAAGGGTATGCATACCTTTGTTGGTCGCGGCCTCCGACGGCGGCCGACTCGACGCTTGAGACATGGGTGCGGATGAGGCGTTCGACGCGATCGATATGCTACAGCTGCTCACGTCGACTATCCGATCATCACCGATAACGGTCGTCGCACCTGAGGAGCATGGTGAAAAGTGCCGATCGATTAGATTATTGTTTCAATATTTGCTGCAATTCATAAATACATAGTATATTTATGATGTTTATAATGTAATAATCAAGATTAAATTCGTATCGAAAATTATACAGTGTATACTCTATGCGCGAAAATAAAAATTAGATTAGAAGTAGTTTTTTCCGAACATAATGTTATCGCTAAACAACATCAAACAAACAAAAAAATTGTTACTATTTTTTCTATCTGTCGATATACAGTGTAGTTTTGGTCAAAAACTATTACTTAAATTGGATATAAATTTTTCCGATAATTTATAATCAAATGTCACGCATCGGGTCGACACTAATTCGCTAAAAACACATATATTTTCAAATTAGAAAATAACAAATAAAACACAAAAAAATAAGAATAAAAAATTACAAATTATTATACATATTGAGAGCACACAAACTCAGGGCTAATACGAAAGGCCGATATGCGAAAAAAATGTACTGTGCAATTAGGCGAACGAGAAAACCTAATAATTCGTATCCATTGCGGAGACACTTCAGGTAATTATATTTAATAAAATAAATTTCTCAAAAAAATTAGTTTAAAATTATTTCAAATGCTTTGGCTCTTAATCTTCGCGGTAATAAATTAGTGCTGCGAAATTGCTGCATGCTATTTAGGCAAATAATAAATAACTAGGCAAAAGAAAATACGAATTACTCGGTTAAACAGTTCTCACATCAATTAGTGGCCAAATAACGACAATAAAAGACCGCTAAATAGTGTACAGTATAATCAAGTTTATGAGAGACGCGAAGCAAAAGTTGTTTTTCTATTAGTTTGTATTGAATTTCTTGTCGATTACAATGACAATGAACTCAACGCCTGGCCGAAGAGGAACAGAGGATCGGCTGTCTGTGCGGATCGGATGTGCGATCGACAGGTGTTTTCGATACACAGCACAAAAAAATCAGTTCAATAGCAGAAAATTCAATACACTTTTCCAAATCGACGGCAAAAATATCACAAAATTTTTTACAATAAAAATATTTTCCTTCAAATGACTGACACATTGATTGCACTAAAGAGTGAATTCGAAAAAAAAACTTTTTAATGATTTTTCAATTCAGACAAAAATTATTTATTAATAAACACTAAACGCAACGAAAATAAAACTATAATTTTTCCAAACTTTTATTTCCTGATAAAATCATAATTGAAAATACATAATAACAAAAATCATTGGAGAAATGACATCACACAATTTTTTAACGAACATTAGAAAAACATTAATTTCTACAACAAATTACTGGTTGAAAGCTCGGGCACTAAATTAGGAACTGTGTACTTTCTTACGATAACAACGTTTTTGAAAAGAATAATATTATTAGAAAATCGTCGAAATTAATCGAAAATTATTCTTAACCCTAAAAAAAGAGCTAATCATAAAAGGGAATCGAATATAAATATAAAAACAAACTGAATACAAAAAGTGGCTAAATTTAAACCGAACAAAATGAGTTTAACAAATGCACAGTTATTTTTGCGAAAACTATCAGTAAAATTAATCTTATTTATACAGTCAATACGCGGAGAGGAAAAACATCATAAATTAATTGCATTTCTTAAAAGACATGAAAGGATTCAATTCGAGTCTTACATTCAGATTACATGAGAAGTAAAAACTTGTATTAAAATCCAAAAACATTTTTATTTAGAACTTTCGGCAAAAAATTCGCTAATCTATCGAAACATTTGGAACACATGAATAGCAAACCTAATAATAAAACTAAATTTTAACAATTTACTCGTTTTTCGCATTTGATGTTATTATTGGTTTAAGAGAGATAAATAGAAATGAGTATTATATTAAAAGAGATTAATCATATTTTTTATACAGTATACTTCAATCCAATAAACTGATGGATTGATCGGTTGTCTGGCAGACAATGATCGGTTCGGAATCGCTAATAACAAACATAAATAAATAAATAAATATAAATAAAAATTGGCTGAAAATGCACTGTATTTTAAGCGCACAGTTAGCCGCGGAATGGAAAGCCGTTTATATCGTAGGCCTAACTCGTAGTACGAAATCTAATTGCGTTCCTATCCGTCCGTCGTCTGCCGAACGACGTCTTAATACCAGAAAAATAATGAATGGGTTTCTCGAAAGCGACGGCCAAATAAAAATGTGCCTAAATTTTTGGTCGCTATTAATGTCAATCAATAAAGCGACATGCCATTACCATTGACTTTCGTACATGGTAATTTCGAGTTCACCAAAATGCTTGCCAAACACTACGCAATTTTCGCGAATTACATATCAAAATAACTAATACTATCGCTAACCAAAAACGTGCGTAAAAAATATTTAATGCTAAAAAAGTGCACTGAATAAACATTTCGCGATTGACATTTCAAAACAAACAGTTTAAATTGTTAAAAATGTTATTTGCAATGTAAAATCTGGCGAAAAAAAACGCTGAAACGCGTCGCGACTAAAATGTAGCAAGGTTCCAACTAAATGCGTTTTAAATGCAAATGCGCTAAACAAATGCCGTCTAACAGGTATGTAATCTAACAGGTATAAATGCAAAAATTATTTAATATATTAAAATTAAATACACTGTATGAAAATGATATGAAACAACTTAATAGTATCGATAGCCTATTCAATGGGAGAGTCAATCAAACGGTTTATTAAAAAACTTTTGGCGAAGTTTTCAATGAAATCGCCGAAACTCACGACAAGACAACAGCACTGGAAGAGCGCTAATACTCGTAATTATATCCTTTGAATGCAATCTTATCTCGAATTCCGATTTAATGGCTAAACACTAAACGAGAAATCCTCGTATTTTTTGCAACGAAACTAATTTTTATTCCGAAATATTATAATATGTTTAGATCGGAGTCCGTAATAAAGTTGTAATCCTTTTAAATACTGAATACGAAAAAACGGGATATTGTTTCGTCACAAAAAGTAAAACAACTTTTGAAATAAAAGTTTAAACAAATATTTGAATTTGAATTGAGTTTAGGAGAGAGTCAGTCGGAGAGCGAACATAAAATAAGCAAAAATATTGAATTAATATTCATTCGAACGGAAAGTACACTGTATAAATTTCGGCCCAAAAGCGAAGCCATTCAACACAACAAATCAGATGTAATTTATTATGGATTGAGGCGAACGAATATAAATATATTTAAAATACATTTTTTTGTTTTATGCAGTTTACTTTTTTCAATTAAATCGAAATTATATATTCAAGAGAAAAAAAGTTTAATTCAAAACTTTCAAGATAAAAAAATCATTTTAATATATTATAATCATAATCATTTCGTACGCCAAGTAATTCGAGAAAAATAAGTTTAATAAACCAATGAATCATTTTTGAGAACGCTTTTGAATTCTATCAAGATATATTTCGCCAAACAAAGCCGTTTCGACTGCACAGTATAATTTGCAAAAGTCTTTAATTGATTTCTTACGTTATATTTGTTTTACATGAAAAGGTCTTAATTTGCATTTTGATTATATTGCAATGTAGGAACGAAACTTATCTCGCAATTCTAGTTCGCGGCGAAAATTATTCATAATATACATTGAAAAATATTAATTAAGAAATAGATTAATCAGAAAATTGTTTTTAAGGCAAAAATACAATTAAGACAAACGAGAGATAAATTGCGAGACATTTCGGCAGCGAATCTACAACTCGAGCTATTAATGAGGTTTTAATTAAAAACGTATCATGAAACAAACATGAAACAAACGTTTCGGGGAAAAAAGAAAGATTTCCATTCGTTTTAAAAGCAATTAATTAGTATTTTAATTTCGAGCCGAAAATTATACATAAAAACAAAAATATACGCAAAAACCCTAATTAGTAAGCAATCAATTCATGGCTTAATTTGGGAACCGATCTCATAGAAAACCATCCTGGGTCAAATTGGTGGGAAAAGGAGTAGGCTAATCAGTTTCCGCGCTTTTAGATTGAATAATTAGCGAATTGGGAGACCGATTGCCGAAAAAAACGTCAAAAAACTCTTTTTAAGAGCCAAACAGTGAAACAACAAATAACGAGAAACTAAAAGCAACAAAAAAACTTTAAATACATTGAAAAACAAAACAAAACTTTTGAAAACTTTCAAAAACTTTTCACATGAAAAGAGATATTTAAGTCTGTGATTGAGGAGAAGAGCCGAAACATTCGCAAACGATATGAAAGATAAAAACATTTTCCCCGAAACCGATGGAAGAGATACGGCGACAGAAAAAATATGTATTCAGTATAAAGACATCGCACGGGAGAGGAGAGAGAGAGAGAGCGAGAGAACAATCGTGTGATCGCTTGTCATTATCGCACCGATAGATTAGTGCAGTATATTTTGCGACTTTATTACGTGATTATGTCGTCTCTGTCGGAGACGGAATGGTAGTCTCGGAGACAATTCAGTCATTAGCGACACTCTGTTGACAAAGTGTAGGAAAATCGCAATCAAAGGAAAAGTAGCAAAAAATATCATTTCGTTTGTTCACTAAAAAACACATTTTCCAGAAATGCTATCTCTTTTCGAGCGCACCTGAAGAGCACAAGAGCTCAATGAGCGATACGTTCGGCGCTAACTAACGATCGGTAGGCTGTGCTCGCGAGTAATGGGTAGAAAATTAAGTGTTTCTCAGGAATCGCAGTAATAATAATCGGAATAATAGCTGAAAAAAGTGAGTAGTAATCAGAATATACTGTAATTGTATTTAATGAGCAAACAATTGGCAATTGATTTGAATAGCGATTCGCGTTTATAATGGGATTGAGATTTCGGATACTATCGTAAAAAATAGGAAAATATTTTCAATTCAAGTGTCGTTCCTCTCGCAGGAAATGAGCGCCGATTGAGACGAACCGGTCGTCACTCATAACGAGCGATAAACTCCAATAAAATCGCAATAAATATAAACATAAAAACTATTTTTAAGATAATATTACTTTAAAATCCTAACTATTTTTTATTAATAGAAACAAAAGACGAGTTCGCAAATCAAATGCGGTTTTGAATAAATTATACAATGCATACGAAACACAATGAGAAACATGGAAATGAATTAAATTAGCTTGCAAAAAAAGTAAAATAAAATAAAATTCAAACGCATTGAGACTAAAAACCAACAATCAATGAATTAAAAGCGAATGAAACTAATTAATTAAAGATAAACTAAGCAAAAGAATATACTGCATAAAAATAGATTCGCAAAAATAAGGCGAAAACATAAAAAATATAATTAATTGTTCGCAAAGTCTATGAGAAAAATCGGGTATAAAAGTAAAAAACGTGAAGAACAGGAATAATACAATAAACAAATGAGTTGTGAAACAGAAAAAAAGGTGCATTATACTTTGTAAAAAATAAAGTCATTTGCAATTTGCATATATGGATTCGACAATAAATTTTAGCAAACAATAAAAAAAAAGCGAAAGATAAGAGCGAAATAATGGCAATAACTTAATTGTATTCAAAACTCGTACAATAAGAGGACGAAAAAAATACATTCAATAAATTAATTCCGATATGAATTCGTCGCATGGAATACAAAGCATAAAAAGCTACATAACAAAAAAATTTCGGTTCAACTAAATTCAATACAAACCTCGAAACAGAGCGATAGCGACAAGAAATTCACGCAAAAGTGAAAATAAACTAAACACTAAAATAAAATAATTTCTTAAATAATGTCGAAATAAAACTACATTCTACTGCTAATGACTAAGTAGTGAAAAATTTCTCGACATTTGGCTCAAACCCGCTCAGCCTACGCGCAAAAACGAAAACTATCAATGTAATAAATTGCATATACGCTAAAATAAACATAACATAATAAATATGTATAAAAAATAACCAGAAGATAATTTAAGGCAAATAAATAATTATATAAATAAGAATTAATCGCAAAACTAAGAAACAGTTAAGCATCTCATAACAAAAAACGGCAAATAAATTATACAGTACACTAATTTGCGATCACCACAAAAATTCTGGTCATTAGCCCGAAATAACATCGAGATTACACATTCAAGGAATGTTTGCACAGAAGCGAAGGTCAATCAGACAGACAAACAAATCGCGTAATACTGTAAATACGAAAATAAAAATAACATTCTATGCGAACGACAGCTCAAGAGAGCGACGAACGGTATATCAGAATATTCCGCACATAGAGTGCCAGCGAAACGCGAAAAGTCGACAACACTTTGAGGCCTATTATCTAATATTCAAGTGTTGTCAGCAGTTCTCACAGTCACGTGAAAATACACTCTCGTTAATAACTAGACTGATTAAATATACAGCGCACAAAGAATCACACAGAACAAAAAAATAATTCATATTATGCATGATAAAGTATATACAATTTTACATAAAATATTTAAGTATATAATGCGATATATTATATAACTTACTGTATATACAGTACAAAGAATCCTAAATCTAACCAAAAAAAGCTATCTATGGGTCGGATGGGTTTGGATGGGTTCGGGAGAGATAACTCACACGAAGAGAGGCTACTGGTGTCCCACGCAGACGACGACGTCTTGTGCGGATTGCACAGCGCAGTCATCAGCGAACTATCGCTAACGAAATCTTCTTTTGCGGGCATTTTCGGCACAAAATTTTATTTTTATCGACAAATATATCGAGAATTTTCAACAAAATCTATGACTTTCTGCGGTTTTTCGAGAAGTCGAAACTACACTGCTCAATTCCTAAACCACAAAACGCACTTTTCGACTGCAAACGACACAATCAATCCTCGCACTGGGAGTTGCGGATTGGAAATTATTTCGCACAGACAGCCAACTCCTGGATGTACTTCATATCAAAGACTGAGATTATCATTGAAGTTGAATGAAAAATAAATAAAAACGAAAAACAAAACCAAAAAAACGAAAAAATAATATTCACTAAAAATAGTTGAAACCCACAAATCTTTTCTCGCACTTAAAATTGAAAATAATATTAAAATAACTTAATATTAAAATTAAAATAAAGTCATAAAAACTGCACAAAAACAAAACTATTTGTTGAATAACTTTTATACAGTATTATATTAAATACTTGTGTAGAAGTAAATTGTTATTAAATATAATTAGGCAGAAAAATGTTTTTCAGGAAAACTGTGCAATAATTGATTCGTCACAACAAGTGAATACGAAATGTTCGGAATTTTTTCGCAAATGTATTGTTTAATCAGAGAATTGTTATCGAATTCCGATAACGAATGCGATGACGAAAACGCGAGTATAGCTACACAATTGGCAGCTCTCGGCGCTGGGGTAGTGGGACTCTTCGCCGGGTGCAAAGCTGTCGTACCGGAAGTAAAGATAACTTTTATTCGGTAATTTGATCCGGGATAAAATAAAACGCAAAGAATAACAAACAAAAATCTTCAACACGAGTGCTGCCAAAAAAAAAACCGAGATTTGAGTGAAAATATTTGCGAAAATATTTACTTTAGATCTGAATTCTCGACACAAAACAAAAGTAACGATAAAATTGAAGTCAATATTAAAAATCGCAAAAAAATTCAACAAATTTTAAAACACATTTGAAAGGAAGAAAAACTTTTATGTAACTTAAACTTCACACACGATATACTAAATATAAAACTGCACAGATGATTTTTTAAATAGTCGGCGTAATTAAAAACCGAAGTATAGCGTAATTTTCGCTGATTAGCACTGAGAGAGAGGGGGAGAGGAGCTGTCAATCAGTGTTTGGCTAATGCCCTGTTGGTTGTGTGTGGGGTATATGTGCCGTTAAAATGTAAAAATAATAACAACCGCCCCGTCCGCACACCAGACCCATCAACACCAGTGAACGGCCCGTAATGAGTGAATTGAGAGCACACACGGCGTACGGCAAGTGCTCGAAAAAATAGCTGAGATATTGAAATTGTGAGTACAGGCGTCGGGAGAGACTACCAGTGCAACAGCAGCAGCAGCACAGCTGAGCTAATAATATTGGAATATAAAGGGACGGTTGGATGTGAGCCAACCAAACACAACC
Organism: Metabelba pulverosa; assembly: GCA_034697605.1. Taxonomy (NCBI): domain Eukaryota; kingdom Metazoa; phylum Arthropoda; class Arachnida; order Sarcoptiformes; family Damaeidae; genus Metabelba; species Metabelba pulverosa. The sequence goes on along the minus strand of JAQIXC010000201.1, from coordinate 17,152 downwards.
AAATCTATTCACTACTACTTCGCACTCGACTTCGACTTGGATTGGGAGAGAAAACTCGTATTTTGATGGCAACACAACTGCATAGACAGACAACACATACACAACACAACTGTTTCGCCGAATATGTGATACGAAAAAAGTTCGCAAATTATGAATAATTACGAAATGCGCGGAACGGAAGGTAACGTCTTTAATGCGAGGGAAACAGGTATGGGTGGAACGCCCAGTTCGCCTCTGGTCTCGCAGGCGAACACATACACCGGGGCTGAGAGGAACGGAACGGCACGCACGACGGCGACAACGGCAGCAGCAGAAGACAGTGCGCGCACAGGTATCAAGAAAGCGCTTGAATGGCACAGTATCTGAGAAGAGTGTTGGCGCGGCTGAAGGGCCCGACAGTCGCGCTAACGTTGCGGAACCGCTAAGACTGGTTGCGACTCTTGGGTTGGGTTGACTGCACTAATAAGCGATACATTGCGCACAAGGAGTGCATCTTTCGAGCGCTCCTCAGCCGTAATGCCTGCGCTTTAATTTGGGCACAGGATTGGGGTCACTGTCTCTATACATGTGCTAAGCGTTTGTTGTTGTGTTTCGCCGTATCGGTGCGGAGACGAGGGATCGGGATATCAAATGCATTTTTATAACTCTTTTTCCGTTCATTCGCTCACATCTCTCGAGATCTCAGTTCGCAATCGAGTCGTTCGGATGTTTAGTCTGTGTGAGCGCACAGTCAGCCGAGTCATGCGAACTGCCTGTCAATGCCTTTTTGCACCCGAATGGCGAACGAGTGTTTGACACCGAAAATGACGGCGCGATTCGGCGACTGAATGGGTGTAACGGAATGGCATTGAAAACTAATTATTGTTTTCGAATTAATCGATTGATTTATGCAAATAATTACGAATTCAAACAAAAAGTTATCTAAAAATTCCGCAAACATTAACTCATATACCCTATTATAATATCGTACAGTTACATTGCACAATTAGCTCATCTATTGTGTGGCACCGGCAGTATCGATAAGAAAACCTGATTGGCATACGATATGCGCCTGAATTATGCAATTTAGGCGAGAGAACGCCGGGTGCCCGATAGCGCCTGTACCTACACTGCCAAAAAGCAACTGCACAACAATCGACTAAATGAGACAATTATTTTGATAGATTAATGCGAATTAGTTAACAAATTCTAGCACTAATGAATCGCAAACAACAACAAAATAGACTGTATAAATTTATATTATAACTTATATATTAGCAATAAAATAGTCGATTATCTAAATCGCGAATCAGAATCGATAAGAAAAAGGCGAATAAATTACTGCATGATATTTGTTTATTAAAAAAGTTTGTAACATGCACAAAAACAAGACGATCTGATCATCGCGAAAGAAGCACACGACGCTTTTAATAGGCGCATAACTGGGCGCTAATTGTCTGCCGAAATCGGAATTCAGTCGAAAAAGCAAAACAAAGCGAAAAAATTGAGAAATTTTTTTTCGCAACACTTCGAGAATATTCGGCACAAAAGCGGTTCAATAAAAAAGTGTTAAATAACTGATCGAAACGAAGCTATTGTTAGATTCGGCGCTCAAGTGGTGCGAAGCGCAGTGTCTGAACAGCGAATAATAGATAATCGAATTGGATGTCTGTCTAAATATACAGTGCAAAATCTATAACCCAAAAAAGTCGAATTTAAATTGACATAAGAGGTCAGGGCATGTGTGCGCACACGTATGTGTGGCACACATATCGGAAAAAACACACATGGTAATTAAAAAATATACACTGCACAAAACGAACTAAATAGTTGAGCGATGTTTCTGTGCACTTGAAAAGCGGCGGAAATTTTTTTTCTCGTTTTGTTTGATATTTTATGAAAACAAAAATTCGGTAATAAATGCGTTTAACTAAAAAAACAAGTGTTTCGGTGTTTAACTAACCCTAATATAAACTGCGCAAAAAATGAGCATTGTTTTTTAATTAATGGCTATTAAGTTGGAAAATATAGTTTTATGTAATATTCGCCCAAAACTGAATCATTAAAATAAATAACAGTTAAAACAAAATTTGCTTTTAATTAGAAATATAGTTTGAATTCAACCGCAACCCTAATTCGAGATAAGATCAAATTTATATATAATTTCTTTTTTTTCGATCAAAATAATGATTGCAATAAATTTTCGCCTAAATTATCGCCGAATATAATTCGAAAAAACAAATACTATGTAATAAAAACGTAAATATTTTACGAGTATTTATAATAAACTGTTCAAATATCGCTGTAAAGAGGCGAAAAACAAGTGCACAAAATTAGCAAGAATTTCGCAAATAGTTTGTCGTTAAAAAAGCTAATTATAAAACAGAAAAAAAACAATAAATAAATAATTAAACAAATATTTATTGGCCGCTAATTATGGGCCAAAAAACGTCTCAAAAAACACTACATTTGAAAACAATTTTCTCGAAAAGCGGAAACAAAAATAAGAAAAATCAGTCAAACAATCAAATTATTTGCAACACTTCTCCATTAGCAAGTAGTAATTTTAATCCAAAGCCGAACACAAGAAAACGTCAAATTTTTATTGATGTAAACCTTTAGCCGAGAGAAGAGGCAATCATTTTTAATGAGTAGTGAAATAAAACATAAAAAAATAAAAATCAAAACATCGTTTGCGGCGATTATTTCGCGGCCGTATAGTGTGAAGAAAGGAACTTGATACAAAATATGTGTAATAATAGGAGATGTGTCAAATCGGAGGGCCGGCCAGTAGAGTGAGGAACCAGTTTAAAGGTCATCACAACAAACATTGCAAAATATATTTTCATACAAAAAAACATCTGAACAGAAATACACAGACAATCGACTCGTGCTTTCGTGCCATTCCTTCGATAACTTTTTCGTTATATCTGTTCCCAAAAAAACGGCTAAACCCTCGACAACACAGACAACCAAAATGCGAATATTAATTATCCATGCAAAAATGTACAATACACAACAACAACAAAACTCGATTTTCTAACTATTCCAACTATCCGTACGAATAGAATGTGTATTTTTATCCTCAAAATAAAAGTTCAATACTTAAACAAAAATAAAAAACTACTTAAAAAAAGAGTTTTCGAGAATATCGGCGATAAAGCGCTAAAAGGATGCGGAGGTTGTGATCAAAAACCGCACAAATATGTGGAAATGTGCGCAAAAACGTCGCGAAGAATATCGTTTGTCATAAAAACTGCTCAAAAAGTGTTCAAAAATCGCTAACATTTTACAGTCGAAGCAATGATAGCTAAATAAAAGGATGTCTTTTAATCCGAAGATAAAGTGGCGAAACGAGCGCCGAGAGAGCGAACAGAGCGCCCGAACGCTCTGCAAAAGGTCGACAAAACTTAGACAATAAACGCATTGAAGAAATCGGTGGAAAAAATCGTCAAAAATCAGAAAAAAAAACTATTTTCGCGAAACCGTTCAGCAAAAGAGCGAATAGTTTTTGGCAGAAATTACTGTAAAAATCGGTTCGTTTTTTGCGAACAATTCATTTCTGGCGATCATTACAAAACAAACTTTGTATTTGTTGCCGAAAACGCGGATTACAATGTATAAATATAGCATGCATACGGAGATAAATCGCTTAAATAATAGTAACGTAATATAACTGTGTATTATAATAGCGATGAAGAACTGAATACTTTTTCTATAAGTGATACACATTTTCGGAGCAGAAGTTCTGAAGTTCTCATTTGATTAGCAAAAGAATAAGAAAAATGGAAAAAATAAAAACATATTTTTGAGATAACTTTGATGTCACGGAAACACAACATGTGGTTCAGAAGCAGCAAAAATTGACCTTAACTTCGAAAAACAACAATCTTATCATCAGAATTGGAGATAAAATAATTGCTTTTAATATTCGAAATATGTTTTTTTCAGATGCGATAAACAATTTGCAAAATAAAAACTTTAATAACGTTTAGAATTAGTTTTTGTTTTAATGAGAATCGCATTAAATAACAGAAGAATCTAATGAATGAAAAATTGGTTTTAAGTTAAAAACAAATTAACAAAATATTTGCGATACACACAACAACATGTCATAAACGCGAAACCCGACGACTGTTTTGATGGCTTTTCGATCAAAATCTTAAATACGAATTAAATTCTAATTATAGTTAACATCGAAATGCAGTGAAAATACTGTTTCGAAACAAGAATTCGAATTAAACGGAAAGGAATTTCGGCTAAAAATGATATCATTTTTTGCGATGACTTAACGCCATATAAAGTCAATTAAGATTCTGTCAAAAAGAGTGATATAAACGAAATGTTTTGAAATCAAAAACTTGTTTCGAGAGATAGAATCAGAAAACGAATAAACATTTAGCGAAAAATACAGACAATATCTGCGAACGAAAATGCATTGGAATTTATTTCACCCGAAAAGAAGATGTAAACAAATTTTTCGATATAAGAGATAAAAAGCAATTTAAATATGTATTAAAGTCGAGACATATTCAAAACATCAAACTATACGCCAGTTCTTACTATTTGAACAAAGTATACAATTTTTTCTATGTATTTATTCATTCAATAAACGGATTCGACTGTAGTTTTCATTTGGATTGCAATCTGATATATGTATTCCCAAAACAATGTGTGAATTAGGGAATAAAAATTGTTTCTTGACAAAAAATGTTTGCAGAATAAGTTGATACAATCTAGCTTAGTGTTTGCTGAATTGGATGCGAATCGCGAATAGCAAGTATAAACTAAAAATGAGAAATATGTCTAACAGTCTAACACTTACGACATGATATATCGCTTTCAATTCGTTTCGAATTTATATCTGAATACAAATTATGTGTTTTTTACTGACAATTAAATTAAGAGATAAATGCGAGAAAAACAAAAAACAAACGAAAAAGCGGACAAACATTATGAATAAAAACTTATACTATAATGTACAGTATAAAAAGCAAAATTTATTAATAGAACTAAACAATAAATAACTATTTTTTCTCTTCTTATTTAATAACAAATGCAAACGAAAAGTATATTTAATAACAAAAAACATTCGTTCAATATATCAAAGTTGAAAAACTGCATCAGAATATAAGCATAAAATTTATGATAATTTTTATTATACAGTATAAGAAAAATAAGAATTTTTCAATAATTTATTTTTCGAATAAAAAATAGCAAGTATAATTTTCTAAAATTAGAAGCGAAACCCCATATCGCCTGAAAAATCGACTAAATATCTAGACTAGAAATCGAAACAATGCGAATAAATATTTATTTTCTAAAATATACATGATAATAATCAATTACTGCGCTCTTTTTTCTATTCAAAACTAATTTGCATTGCAATTACTTTTTGCAAAATATATTAAATTTATTAAACAATTAAAATAAACTGAATAAATAAGATAAAAAAAATTAGACCCAAAAAAACATAAGTGAAAACCATTGCATAAAAAAGTTATGAAAAAAATTTGAATAATAACTCATATTTTGGCGAAAAACTGATGACTCGAGTGAACGAACAAAACGAGAAAACAATTTGTAATTCAAAAAACAATTTATTCGTAAATAAAGTACAGAAATCCATATAAAAGATAAACAAATTATAAGCGAATAAAATGAAAAAATGTTAAATAAATAGGACGTATGGGTAGAAGAGAAACGCAGAAAAAACACAACAAAATTGAATACAATTTATATCTATATTAGAAAATAATTCCATTATTTAAATAATTACAATAATTATATAATTCCAGCAAAAAATTGTACAGTTTATACGAGAAATTGTGAGAAAAAATTGCATAAAATGCAGAAAACGAAAAGAATGAAGAAAAGAGCATGGCAAAAATTGATTGATAAATACATAATAAAAGTCGAGTTGAGAATACATCGAATAATTTAGCGCTAAATTCGTGCTCTAAATGCGGAGAAAAAAGCGAATTATTTTCGCAAAAAAAAATCAAAAAACTTTTATTTCAAAAAATCATTTTACAGTCAAAACCTGTAATTTCCAGAATTTTCGTAAAAATTCATATATTTTTCGGTGAAATGCGTAGAAAATTTAATCTTTTAGAAGATATAAAATAATAAGTAAAAAGTACATAACAAAAAATCAGTGAAAAAAAAACACAAAAATTACAATAAAAAGCTATATTTGTTTAAGAAGTTTACAAAAAAAAAATTCTGACATAACTGACTCAAACAAAAAAAGCGATGTTTTCTTATTTTTATGCATAATTTTTCCGTAAGAATGTACTGTATAATATTTTAATAAATGCTTAAATTCGAGCTAAAATTTGGGTTAATTATAAACAACTGAAAAGAAAATATTGCACTGAACAAATTTGAGCGAATAATTCACAACGAGTTGCTTATCAGTCAAAATGCAAAATCAAAACTAAAAAAAAACTCAACTAAACGGCTAAAACATTATTACCGAAAAAATTATAATACATTTAAAAAGCAAATTAAGTGTTGAAACTAATCTGAATAATAAAAAACATCTAAAAAATCAATTATCCGTCGCTCGAGAGTAACGGCCGACTCGAGTCTCGCACTTAATAACCGCAACACAAGACTCGATCTCTTTTTACTCCCGACTTATATAACATAATCTAATCATAAAAATATTTTTCTAAATCAATAAAACAAAAGTTAAAAAATAATTTCGGAATTAACACATAAAAAACAATCCATGCAAACGCATAAAACCGAAATCAATTTTATTCACAAATCATAAAAACGCGAATAAATAATCATTTAATGACTTTAATTTCATTTAAAAAACTAATAATAAACTCAAGAAAAAAGGTTATAAAACGAATAAATTCGGGGATTAGAGCCCAGGACTAACCGCCCGAATAGGTTGGGTAGAACTTAATGGTATATCTTATTAGCTATTTGGGGCTCAGGCAGACGGGCCGGGTATTAGCGGCGAATTGATCGCATAATGAGCGGCAAAACGAGCGCTACTTTAATAAACATTACATTAAAATTGAATTCAAATCTGCAATTCAGTCGAAATCAAGTCTCAAAAAGAGAAAATAATAACTAATTTCCAAAAACTATAAACAAGACTCAAAACCCTAATCATAAAAAATCGGATAACTATTCGGCAAAAACACTAAACATCGAAAAATATGAGACAAACATGAAAACAGAAAAATTATTAGTTATGAAAAGATTTTTTGGAAATGAAAGGCAAAACGAAATGATTTGATTTGAAGAGAAAAAGCGATTCTTTTCGCTGTAATACCGATGAGGAGAGCGAAGAGCGCGAACGCAATGCCGGGTGCGATGACCCGAACGCTGCACTTCTGGTCGTCGGCGCGGGTCGTCAACAGCGACAGCGATAGGAACAGGAGTTTCAGTTTGAGTGACAACATTCGGTGCCGAACGTAGGGCTGGTATTCGAGTTTATCGCTAATACGGCGACTAATTCGAGCCGTAGTTTTCGAACCAATTATAAGAAAAAACACTTATATTTCCGAACAATAGATATCAATATCACTAATAAATTGGATTTTATTTCTAATCCGAAAAAACTGTTCTTCAAATCGAAATTCAAAAAACTTTTTCCACAAAACGTTTTGTTCCGACGAAACAAATCGCATGAATAGGAGTGAAGAACAAAAGTGCGAATTAGCGCCGAAAAAGCGATCGCTTAATGTATTATGTAATAGAGAAAAACGCATCGAAACAAAAACAAAAGTATTAATACTGTATAAAAACAATTGTAATGAATAAAAAATGAATTAAAATCGATAAAAATCAGACAATGATCGCCAGTAATGGGCAATAAAATTTCAAATTGAAATTCAAACAAAGGGTGCGTTTCGGCACCAGTATCTGTGTCTGTGTTTTTCTGGGATACCTGTGCCGGTGCTAAGGTATAGCAGAGTTTATACGTGTGTTTGAAATTCCGATTTTATGCAAATCGCTAATTACAGGGTATCGGGAGAGAGAAAAACCTACAGTGTACTTAATCAAAAAATGCTAAATAAGTTACGAAAAAACAATAATCGGAATAAAGAGTGAAAAGTAAAAAACATGATTCACAACAAAATCGCGAACAAAACAGCATTACGGTGCAAAAAGGTACAGTGCAAAAAGGTACAGTGTAAAACAACGACTGTCGCCGAAATGCCTAACAACGAGAGAAGCGGCGAAAAGCGTGTGAATCACTCAATGAGTGATTAATAACTTTTGTCTACATTTTGATAATAGGCTTTGAATAGCGAAATATGAAATTAAATTTTAGACAAAAATAAAACATAATTTTCAATCAATTTGATTAAAAGCAATAATCAACTAATGTATGGCTCGACTCGTCGGAGACACTCATATACTGTATATCTGTAGCGAAAATGTATGCAAAATATTTTGGGTATGAAATGAAATGCAAATTTTTCAGCTAAACCGTCGCACTTGTAGTCTATTTTAGGCGATTCGCTCATACAGTCGCTCATCTCTATCGCCAAAAACCGCTGCCGTCGCGCACATGTAGTCATTGGTCGGATTCAGTCCAATTCGCAGCGCCTCTACGCACGCACTCCGGGAGCACTGCATTCGCGACTCAAGACTACGAACGGAATAATTTGCACAATATTTTCGTCGGTTATAGACCGCAAAACCCGCGACTCGACGCACACATACTATTAGTGCGAAAACCGAAAAACCTCTTATTTCTCGACTCAACTAAACTATCGCTTAATTGGCGTACAGTTCACGGTTCGCAACCGCCGGACCCGCGTAGGGGAAGGCATACCGTAATCGACGTATAAATGCAATCCAAACAACCATTCATTCGAACGGAAATAAAAGTCTAAACTATTTATATATCACTTCGACATAAGTAGTACTAAAGAGCGATATAATAGCAGATATAATAACAGCGACAGAAAAAAGCAACATTGAAAAACAATCGCTAAACACGAATGGCATTGAAAATCGCGAAAAATTGCAGTTTCGAAGGCATTGAAAATTGTACTGTACACAGGCAAAAATATGGGGAAAATAGAGCCCGAAAACTACGGTCTAAGTTAATATATCGTATTATTTAAACCAATCATTAGATGTTTTGTTAGTTTTGTGTTATTTCTGTTCTATTATTATAATCTAACGGCTGTTGTGTATAGAAAGCGAGTGAAAAAAACTTTTATACTGTGCAAAGTGTATTGAAACAAATTGCGCAAAACTGCATAAACATTTTTCGCATGAAAGTATACTGTACGTTTGTAACTGTATTTTATTCGTTTTTACATTGTAGATTATTTGGAAATTTAGTTTTTACACAGAAAATTAAAGTCGATTTCGAAATAAAAAGTTATTTTCGACATGCTGTAAAAGCTACTTAGACATTAAACATGTCAAAATATACTTGCTTAAATACATAAGCACTTCTACGGAAAAACAAAATTCAACAAAAATATTGCGAAGACTGCACTTAAAATAGTAAATAATTTATATTAAAACAAAAAATTATATAACTATACAGTAATTATCAATTAGGGTCACAAATATTGAGATGCAATTTGCAAATAAGAAATAGACTCATCATTATGCTTGCTAAAAAAATACTTCACATCTCAACTTAAAACAAAACAAAAAATTCTAAACTTAGATCTCAAATCTTAAAAATCAAAAAATTAAAACTCAGACTAAAAACTAAAAAACAGGAAAAATAAGCGCAAAAAGACTACACCGAAAGGAGAGTCGCTTTAATAGCTGTAATATATTTGTATTAAAATTCGAAATATATTATTAAAACTCAACGAAACTGTTGTTTAAACGAAATCTTTGCGCAAAAGAAATAAAATACGAATAAATAGATTTAAGGATAGAATCAAATGCGAGAATAAACAGCGAAACGCGTTTGAAATCAGATTTATTTCTGCACAAGACGTCGAGGAATCGAGTGCCAAATGCACAGCATATTTAAAATCGCAGCAAAAAAAGCGCATTGTTTAATTAATGTTTGAGTTTTAAATAAATAATAAGCAAGATAAAAATACGGCAAAACAAAACAAAAGCCGATTTAGAGAAGGATATAAAATCTAAATTAAAACATAACTATAAGAAGAATATAAAAAATAAAACAAAAAACTAAAACCAAAAACAAAACATTAAATAAGAATTGAAACACAAAAACAAATTCGAGAATTAAGACAATCCTTACGCCGAAGAACACAATCAAAACTTTTTTATAACGGCTTTTAATCTGAATTTTATGCTTTAATTCCTATTTTTATCCGAAACTAAACTCATTATTCGTTATGCAAATCGAAAGAATCGAAACAATAATAACAAATCTATTCCTTAACAACAACAAAACAAAACACAGAAAACATCTGAAAAACTGTATTAAAAGCGATTTGCGATACAAACCAGAAAAGGATTACTTAATTAGTTTCTAGTCTTAAGTAAAACAATAAAAAAAGTTTTCAAAAAACAATTCGTTTAAACAGAGAGTTAACGGGAATTAATGGCAAAACCGACGGCTCGACTGACAGTCGAGATTGAGATTAATATTCAAAATATTAAGTCTTCGCTAATAATCATAAATCAGTGGAAATGAGAAGAAGTTATGAAAAATGTTTTTCGCGTTTCAGATGTTGTACTCATTTTTTACTTCTCGAAGACCTAATCCGAACAATTCGTACGATTTGTTTCCCCCGAAAAAACAATTATAACATTATTTTCACTCCAAAAACAACTGCACAAAATTTATTCGCGTTTCTAGTAATGCTAAACGAATTGAGTTTAATATAAACGCCTTTTTGTTTAAATAGAGAATTTGTGTCTAATCTGCGAAATATATAATCAAATCGTATGAATCACTCGAATTGTTTAAATAATTTAAACAAATTTTTTATTTCCCAACAAAAATCGCAATTTCAGCGCAAATTTTATTTAATTCATTTAAAAACTATATTTTGAAAAAATTGAATAAAACACTAATTTCTCAGATATTACATAAAAAAATATACACAAAATATATAGACATTTAACACATTTTTAAATTCATTCATCGCATTAATAATAAACAAGAAATTCTTTGAAGAATTTTGGCCCAAATTTTTTTGGCACTATTTAGAGGAACAAACACTTTATACAGTATATAAAAAAAATGTTTAATGATTTCTGGTTTACAATTAGCTAAACGCTAAACAAAAGGCAGTTTTTTCTTAATTTAATTTAATTAATGACTAAATGAAATGATTGAAACAATTAAGTCATGACTTTTCATGACTGCGCCGTCCGATTGCGAAAACATTGGAAAAAATCGCATTAATTAACGAAAAACTCGCATAAAATCAAATCTAATATCAAAACCCATAAAAAATATTATTTATTAGATCTTTAAAAAAAAACTTTTGTTATAAAAAAAAACTATTTTTACTACAAATTTCAGCTAAAATACGAAATTCAAATTCAATATAAAAACTAAAATTTAATTAAAAGAATAGTTCTTTTGAAGAGAAGTAAAACTTTTTTACGAAACGAAAAGATAATAAAAAATTGTTTAAAGTTTTTATGATTAGAGAAAAAATCAATTTTTTTTGCGATAAGAGTAGAAATCGAGTTATTTTCGACGCAAAACATATTGCGGACATAAAAATGGATTTCATATTAAATTCAATTCAAATAAAATTGAAAATTGAAAAAAACTTTTCGACAAATCCATTACCGATAGGCATAACACAAATCGAGAAAAAATATATCAAATACTTCACAAAAAGGTGAGAAAAATCCGAAACAATTGCGAAACGAATTGAAATTTTTATGAATAAAAAGTTGTAAACAATTAGTCGAAAATTGGTATTGAATTGCAATTAATGAATGAAAAGAAAAAAATCGCAATAAAAACAAAACAAAAACAAATCGTAAAAAATTGAGCCAATCATCAAATGGAAGAAATAAATTAAAAACAAATTAAATAAACGAAAAACAAAACCTAAAGATTCAAATCAAAGGCACGAAAAAAAATACAACAAAATTGAGTCAACTCTTCAATTAATGCGCATTCAGTACAACAACAGAGAAGTGAAAACAAAAAAACCGAAAAAACAAATCATAAGAAAAAAAACACAAATTTGTCTCAAATCTCAAAACGACTTAAAACATCACAAAAAACACTAATTAAACAAAAACACAAATCAATGGCAAAACTAAAGCCGAAACTGAATTAAGACTAAAACCGAATTTAATAAACAACTCAATGCAGACATACCGGTGCAGTCGTGACGCTTGAGCGCAGAGCTCAGGCAACGAAAAAAAAAATCGGTGTTTCCTCTGCGACGGCGACTACGGGAACGGCGGCGTCGGGTCGATAACAATCGCAATCAGCAATCGGGTCGTCGGGATGTGAATCGGCGAACAAAACAACTGTCTATTACTCGAAGCGAGCGTACGGTTTGCGGAAAACAATATAAACAAAAACAACTGTTTTATTGGCGAAAGTCAGACATATTTGGCGATTGAGTGGAGAAACGCATTGCAGTCATAGAGAGAGAGTGAGTGCGAGAGTGCAGTCATAGCCTCGACGCTCGAAGTTATCGATTTTGCGTACAGTGTATGGATAGCGCGGATCGACACAAACCGTCGCTCTCTATCACTATCTCTCGAGCAGTAGCGTCGCATTCGTGAGCGCAGAGCACTGGCAGTATGCGGTCCGGCGAGGCATCCACTCGAGCGCACACATACACAGCACAGCCTGTTTTCGACGTCCCTTTCCCCTCCAGTTCGACGTCAGTGCCTCTCTCTTAGACAGTGCAGCAGTACTTCGACTACAGCTGTACTGGTATTGTGTGTCAAAACTTTTTCCTTAACTTTTCGCTTCACTTTTTTCCCCTTAAAAGCGCTTAATTTGCTCTCCCGTTCCCTTCTCACAGGCGATACCGCGCCTCTATCTCGCTCTCCAATACCCCTTTCCTAATCTGCAGCTCTTTCTCTCTCTTCTAGTCTGTCATTAAAAAATACTTTTCCCATATTTTCCTAATTTATTGTTAATTTATTTATACATCGCATCGATTCGGCACTAATTATACTCTACTCTCTCACTCTCGGCGATGCTATCTGCCGGTGCTCTCTCTCTCCCTCCCTTGCCCTCTCCCGCTCCCTCTCATCCGTCGCTCTCGCAATCAATTTATTTGATTTGAGATTTCAATTCCGAAATTCAAATCAACCGAAACTGCAGTTTGAGAACCAATTTCTGCAGCATTTCTAACCCAAGTCTTCGCCTCTTATTTCGATTCCCATTCGCGTCGACATCGAAATCGATGTGAAAATAGTTTCCGAAGAGAAGTCTATTTCGATTTGAAAATTCAAAATACTTTGAAAATAGTTTTCGTAATTCATTCCGACGCTCGGATTAGATACCGGTGCTCCTCATCACACGAATGTGCAGTAATTTTTCGCCACTTATTCGCATCGAATCCGGAATTTATTTCTTTTATTTATTATTATATTTTTTGCATCAAAAAGAATATAATCGAAAAAAAATATTTTCATTTGATTTATGCAATTAATACCAGAATTTCGGGGATTTTCTTCTCATTTCAATATACAGTATATCCGCAAAAAACTTATTTGCGATTAGAATCCGAAAGACTATACTATTCGCCACTAATTGTAGTAAAAGAACGTAAAAATAGTTTATTAATTAGCGATTAAAATGCAGTACAAAAAAGTCGTTTTGGGTTCGAAGTGTGTATATGTGTGCGTTGGGCACTCGGCGTTTTGGGCACCGGGAGGGCCGGCAGGCAAATGCCATAAATCCGTAGCATTCGAAACAATTCGAAAGGTGTGTAGAATTCGAGCGAATTCTTGTTCACCAAAACATTGGTCCGAATCGAAAGACTCGACTTTAACTATCGATCTATAAAATTGAAAACTATTTTTAAAACAACAAAAATCTAAACTAAACTAAATTTTAAACTTAAAATACATTCTAAACTAAAGATTTTCCGCTCATAACTGCTTTTTCTCGTTTCGCAACCAAAACGACAGTTATTTCTGTACACAAATCCAAATCCATTTGTTTTGAATAGTCATCGCAATTGTTCGCAGTTTTCAAATTTCAAAAATATAACCAAAATTTGATTTTCAAAGTTATTCTCGGCTTGACTTCGATTGAAAAAAATGCACAGATTGTTTTCGGAGCAGCAAGCAACAAAAAAAAAGTTTTAAATTATATTTATGAACCGATTTATATATGATTTAAATTTGATTTCTTGCACTCGATTTCGAAATCCGCAAAAATATTCGCAAAAACTAATAATAGAGTTACAGATAATTGCGGCTAAAATAGGGAATATTTTTTCAGTGCAATTGAATTTGAATTGAATTGCGTTTGCATTGAAATTACGGATTGATTTTGCGCTGAATTTTTAGCGCAGTTTTCGGCTGCAGTTTCTGATCGTACACTCGAGTCGAAGCCGAGATCCGAGCGATTCAAGTGAGCGAATGCGAGCCAAACCTGAATTCGCGTACTTTAAGGCGTTATCTGTGACTTATTTCTGCACTTTATCTGATTGTCAGATAATAAATAAGTAGTTTTGCAAAGAAACATTTTCTTTTTTGTTATTTTACCTCAAATATAAAGTATAACTAATTTGTAATAACAGTTATGAATGCGATTTCGCATATTTGGTAATAAAGTATTAGCTTTTTTATAACTGCATATTCGAGTCACTGTTTAATCGCATTATAAGCGAATTTATTAGTGTTTAGGAGAAAATCTGAACCAAAAGCGTATTACTTGTGCCGAACAATCGTCTGTGTAATCAGAATCGGGATAATTGGGTCGACAACTCCTGACTCGGAGCAGCGAAAGAGTAGTTTTTCTATTTCGCGAAGTAATGAGTCGTAAGAAAAAAAGTTCTCTTTTTATATATAAATAATTTATTTTTATTCTTCAAAATAATGCTTAATATAAAAGACTTTTTCTGCGAATCGAAATATTTTTATCCTAACTATAAGTCGTCACCGAAAGTAGGTATATGTGCAGCACAGGTAGTATTACAATGAGTAAATGTAAAATTAAAAAGTTACACTGTTTATGCGCACCGGTATCTGCACAGACCTACAAAATATAAGTTCAAAAATACAAATATATTTTTATTCAAAGAAAAAAACATAATTTTATCGACAATTGAATCCATGATTTCATTGACAAAAAAACCGATTAAAGCGTAAAAACCGTTCGGACGGACGGCCAGTAACCGGAAACACCATTTATTTCACCGGAAATATTCGGGCGCTCAGAGAGAAACGGCAACTTCGCTCAGAATCTCGTTCAACCTCTTGAGCGCCGCGTCGAGCGACTGTTCCCGTCCGGTGACGCTTCGGTGCAATAGCGTGATAGCACTCGAGTACTCATTCGACTGGAACTGCGGGCCCTTCTCCACGATCTGCGTCAGGATCTCGTCGGACGTGTGATAGAAGAGCTCGAAGTACTGGCGCGCGTAGTCCAGCGCCACTTCGCGGCTCATCGTAATAGTGGTCAGACTCTGCTGTAAAGCAAATATGTTTCGACTCATCCGTTTCACACCATTAGTGTTGATCCGTTTGATGGCATTCGAAGAGTTGATGAGAATAGTGGCCACGAGATGTCCGACCCCTTCGAACACATACCGCAGTTTCCACGGCTCGAGTACTGCACCCAATGCCTCGTCAATAGCCGACAGGTCTTTGTTCAGATGAAGCACTTCCGGGTCCGGCTCTTGACTATCGATACCCGACGCGAACGAGCTCTGCGCCATTGGTAGCAGATGGTAGAAACAGTGCACCCGTACCTCCAGGTGCAGCACAAGTAGACAAGTTTCGGCTAATTCTTCAAAATCACGCGACAACTGATTGAGTGTCGCTATCCATACGTCCGACAACGGTATCGATTCGACGGTCGACTTCTGATCGCTCATAGATGTCGGGCCGAGAAAACTCTGACCGTCCGTCGACTGCGACGGCAATGAGTTAACCAATTCGTCGCATCGTTTGCCTAACCATTCCATCGACTCCTGGAGTTGGCCGAGCACTCGGAGCTGCGCCACATCGGACAAGATCTCGTGGTTCGGTATGAGCGTGTCTTGCGCCAGATTACTGGTCAGTATCTCCGATTCGCGCATATTTCGCAGCCGAACCTCTTCGGGCGACTCGTCGAACGTCATACGCGACTCCTGTGATATCATCCGGACGTGAGGTCGGGCCTGGCGTTCCATTTTTGCACCCATTAGTGTCGCCCAATTAGGTAGCGATTTGAGAAACCGATTGATGTCCTCGTCCTTAGCCCAAGTGGCAGATATGATACGTTTGTCCTCGGGTTCCGGCTGAACAATACCCCGGTATGCGGCCGAACAGATGTCCTTATATCTGGACAATAGTCCACAGATGTTGGTCAGGAACTCGTCGGCAAACAGCGGCAGTGCGAACATGAGGTTCTTCAGGTCGAACATCGCCCGATCGATCATCGCAGTGCTGTGAAGCACCGGTCGATTTAAGCTGAAGAGGCGCAGGAAGTCCGGGTCGGTCTGCAGTTTCCAGATATCGAGCGACTTATTGGCCAAATCGGTCGTTCGGTCGATCTCATGCCCCACGTGATCGCGAAAGCGTTGCGCACATGAGATCACATACGAGTGCAGCGGACAGTGGTTGCCCTCTTCGAGCTCCAGTTCCTCTTCGATTTCGCGCACGAACTTCATGAGCGGATTAAACATCAGAACAATGTTCTCGAGTTGTGGCGAACAGACTATGTATTGCTCGGAGTTGTTGACCGAGAGGTCGATGGAGTCGAGCGGTGTGTCCCCGCCGTCCGCCGCGTCCTTCTGCGCCTCCTTTTGTTCGCTCAGATACGCGTTGAGAGACATCGCGTGCGACGAGTCGTCGAACCGGAAGAGCGTCGGCTTTTTCACCTTCATTGTGGTCACAGTCGCGGCTATTCCGCGCTTTTTCGCAAAATACGGCAACAGATCAACAGCCGCGTCGTGGGTCGCCGCGCCAACTGTGCTGCTCGGGTGTTGCCTGGCCTTAGCGCTCGTGTGCACACCACTCGTGTCGAGATACACGTCCAGAACGAACTGTTCGATAATCATCTGCACCTTCGCCCAGATGTCGGGAATGGTGTAGAGATTGA